>CAUOFW020002014.1:218036-435838 GCA_963454935.2 Ilex paraguariensis
CATACTTTAAGGATCAAAATGATATAATTGAAACATTAGCAACCGAAATAAAACAATCCTCATATTTTAGAAACTTTCAATGCAATTAACCCCAAATTTTGGATAAAGTCATAATTTTTTATCAGTCTTTCAAATCTCCAAAAAAAAAAATATTATTGGCTAATTGGAAGTTAAATTCTCACTAATTGGAGGTCCACAAGAAAATCACTCTTATTTAATTAGTTGTGAGACTTAGTTAATATCATTCTTAATTTTATTAAGAAATTTAACTTCTATGTAATTCATGGTTGTTTGTATCGATCAAATTCTAGTTTAATAAGATGTTTAGATAACTTACATATAATGATTGAGTCTGATCTTTGATAATTCAAAGGACTTATGTTTAATCCCTTCTCACATTTTCTAAAATCTAGTCACCTTTGTACATAAAAGGAACATGTTCAAATTACGATGGTCAGTTGTTGAGTTTGAAGAAATAGTTAACCCAAAACTAAACAATTTGTAATAAAAAAGTTTGACCTATAAGTCATCTGCAAGATTATGAGGTAAAAAAAAAAAATGGGTGTACTTGGATCAACTTAAGAAATAGCTGAATTCTCATTGACATTGAAAAGGAAACAACAAATTGTTGTAAACACAATCAACTTATTTGATTATATGCATTGTATTTGTTTGTATATAGGACAACCACCAACTCAAATTATGTACAATGATCACTTTATTTCTCAGCTGTATCAAACCAATCAATATCAACAACCAAGCTTTCCCTTAAAGACCTGTTAAATCCACTGGTATATCAAGGTGAGGGAGAAAATCAAAAAGAACAAAACACAATCAACCAAAAGAAACTGAATCAATGAAGTTCTTCATCCACATCTTGAATTTAGAGAACCAGAGCAAGGGAAGAAATGAAAGTTCCAACACAGCCAATAACCCCCATGTAAATTGAAGTAGCACCACTTGGAGGAGGAGGAGGAGGAGGAGGTGTCTCACCAAAAGGAGATGGAGATGGGTTTATCTCCACCGATCCTGAAGGCGGCGAAGGAGCCTCCTCTCCTGCCGGTGCTGTAGATGGAGGAACCTCTGTGCTTGATCGGTTGTTTCTATCTGCCATCACAACCACCACCAACTTTTCATTCTTAAGACAGTTCTCTTTAACTCCACTTATGAAATAGTAAGGCCCAGATTGGTCGAACTTGAACACACTGTGGCCATCAGTAAATTTATCAAGTGGTGTTGCTGAGTTGCAATTGGTGTAGTCCTCCTTAGTTACCCTCACCACTGAGTCTTTGTCAGCTGGGTACACAAACACTGCAGAAAAGCAGTAAATGTAGTCACATGACCAGAAGAACTAATTGAAATGTGTTACTTCAGTTTGATTTCATTCATTTAAGGGGTATGTTATTGAGTTGTTTGGGGAAACTAGACATGTTTGGTTTGCGTCTTAAAAAATAGTATTTGAAAATTATTTTTAAGAAAAGTTTTAGAAAAGTGTGCATTAATTTTTTTTGTGTCGATTATATAATAAAAACAGTAAAACTTGTTTAGACAGTAACCCATAAAACAATAAAAATAGAAATGTGGTGGTGTTGGACGTGGTGGTGGTGGTGGTGGTGTTGGTGTTTTCTAAATACCAAAAAAGTTTATTTTTAAAAACACACAAAAATAATACTAACTTGTTTTCTAAATCTATTCACTTTTTGTTCTCAGTTTTTAAAAACAGTTGTGTAAACAGCTTTTCTCTTAAAAATTATTTTTGAAAACAGAAAAACAGTTTTTGATAAAACAAACCAAATAGACCTAAACTCTTCAAAATAGAGTTAAGACTGGCTATTGCTTATAAAACATCTATAAGCGATAAACTCGTACAGTGGGTATGGGATAACTGTAACTGTGTTTCTACATGACAAAAGGATTTAACTTACGTAGAGAGTCTCCAATTTGAAATCTATTACTTTCTGCCCACTGATTGTAGCTGTTTGCATTGGCATCAGCAGGAACAGTCCATCCTTGAGAACCCCCAACCTTGAACTCATATGCACCACCTTTCTGGATTAACAGCAAAAGACCCAACAGCAACAAAACACAAAATGGCTTGTCATGATGATTTGATCTGAAACTAGTGTTGGCCATTGGGAAAAAAGAAGAAAAATAGGCACCAAGGACTGAAAGATGTGTCTTCCACTCAAAACCTAAAATATCAAATTTGAATGAAGCTAATCGCTAGGGGTGACAAAGATGGTGTACATGGTTGGGGTATTTGTAGGCCAAGTTGCAGGTACTTTTTTTCACAAGCTGTGGCAGTGAAGCTTTGGCTCTCCTTTATGATATTCTTTTCCTTTCTGGTTTTCTTAGCTTCCATCGCAACGCATACTGCTCTTTTTGGTTGTTCTTAAGCTGTATTGAAAACTTTTTAGTGACTTATTTCAGGGGGTTATACTTTGCTCTTGACTATTACCAGGAATGTTCCTATCTTGCACATTGGACAAAATTAAATTGACTTTCTAACAAACATTTATAGAAGCTTGTGCTGAATTGGTCGAATCCAGTTCAAACTTCACATTCATCTCAGAGATTTTCATGGGAAAAAGTTGCCTCGGTTTTCTTCTTCTTCTTCTTTCATCATCCCTACCCATTCCTCCTCCTCTCCCCCATCTTTTTTATCCTTGAAACACCTGATATATAAAGTTTAGCATATTTAAATCCCAACCTTTTTGCTTTTTACTAGGGGGAATTAATCACAGCAGTTTGAAGTTACTAACAAAAACTGTCCCTTTTATCTAAAAGTGTGAGGGGGCAGATTTCATAAGGACAACTGATATAAAACTCGATTTCGAGATGCTGCTGTGGAGAAAGAGTTCTCGAGAAAGCTCGTCACTGCAGTAATCAGAAAAATAACACCTAGGAAACAAGGGATTTAAGTTAGGAGACAGACAGAGGGAGTGGTATATAGACTCATAATGTTCCAAATTGTTAAGAGACAACAGAGCAGTTAAAACCACCTTGTTATGGTCACTGTCTTTATATTTGCAATAGTAACACAGCTCATAGCAGTANCAGTTAAAACCACCTTGTTATGGTCACTGTCTTTATATTTGCAATAGTAACACAGTTCATAGCAGTAGGTAGTATAATGAGAGAAGTTAGGGCCCGGAAAAAGCTCATGGCCTTGGTGGATGGACCATCATGTGCCAGCCTGTTCACCTATCAGATAGGACCATGAGCCCTTTAATTAATTCGTTTGGGTCGAGAGACTGGCCTGTTTTATGATCTGTTACATAAAGCCAATAAATAAGAGCAATGCCACTTNTTAATTCGTTTGGGTCGAGAGACTGGCCTGTTTTATGATCTGTTACATAAAGCCAATAAATAAGAGCAATGCCACTTTTTTTTTTTGGGGGGAGAGGGGGAGAAGGGGAGAAGAACATAGACCGTTGACCTTAAAAAGATGAAATTTTTATAAGGTAAGGAGTATCATTTAACCAAATATCCGTTAATACAATGTTATCTAAACTTAATTTATCAATCTAATCAATTATAATGATAGAATTGTTATTGGGGTCTATTGCCAATTCAAACAATGCGAACAATTAGGTCCCTAAATTATATCCAAATGATATAATTTGATGATGAGTAAACAGTGGCTCAAAACCTTTTTTGTTACACTAGTAAAACAAATTATCGTAATGAGTGATAAATTATACTTTGACCCTCTTTTAATAATCATATATTTTGTATTATACTTACAACTAATGTTATTAATCTCAAACTACCCCTCTAAAATATCATGTTTCTCACAATGCACCTACAAATATAGTAGCCATTTCACTCACATTGTTATAATTATCGATATTTTTTTGTTGACCAATTATATCAATACACGTTTGGGCACTTTTTACTTAAAATAAGTTACGCAATTGATTTTAGTGTAGTACAAGCATTGTTGAAGGGTTATAGTTCCAGAGGTAATATAAATGAGTTATAAGTTTAGATCTAATGAGTTATAAGTTTAGATTTATTGAGTTCGAAACTTGACAATCTTCTGAGTCAAAAATAAGATATTTATCTCTCATAAATGGATGACCTGTCTTTAATCAAAGTGGGAGGGAGATTAGTAAAAATGAGCAAAAGTTGATTCGAACACTGAACTAGGGAAGTAATTAGTCCTAGGGAGGGGATTAGTCCCATAAGTTGATTAGTCTAGGATTGGTCCAGACACCGAATCAGGGTAAGTTGACCAAAGAAGGAATTAATCGAAGTGTACATAAATTGATTTGGACGTTGAAAAAATAAAAAGAATTAAAATATAATTAGTGAATTTAACAAACAATATTAATTAGTATCATTTTCAATGTTTCTTCTTGGGTCAAAGTATCATCTTTTCGGAGTAGCTTCCTTACCATGTCATTTGTCAAGTTGAGTCTATGAATGCTAATCTTCGTATGGCTATGGCTAAATGGACTTGGTCAGCGCTTGAGGAAGGAGGAAACAATCTCAGAACTGCCTATCTTGATGGAAAAACCTATGGCGTTGACCATGGCCAGCTAACCAGGCCAGTCAATGACTGGTTTAAACACGTAACCAGTACCAAAACAAGGGCGTGAGCATCACCCATACTATCCATTTCAATTCCACTACACTCCATATCCATGGTCCATGCATACTGAGAAGGAAGGCGACTGGACACCAACACAAATTCCTTCGATCCCACACCTTTCTGGCTCTGATAATGGTACTAACACCCATATTTATGACAAATAAGAGGAAGAGAGAGAGAAGGAAAAGTAATTACCGCATTAAGCGGCTCTTGTTTGTGTGGATGATGTACTGGGGAGAGAAAATGGAAAGAAGGAAGAGTTCACCACTCCCATCATGTCATCTGAGCGACCTTTGACGGAGTAATAAACACACCCACCACCACATCACCTCCTAACTTCCCCTAAAAATACAAAGACAAAACAACATAAACAAACTCAAAATATAAAAAACACTTCTTGTCGTATATTCTTTGTTTTCTTTCTTTGAATTTGTCGCATGATTTTTTTTTTCTCTCAAAAGCCCAGCAGCACAGGATCTAGGTCCCTTTGGAATTCGTTCTGGAAAATTTGATCTGGGTTTTGATGATTGTTGGAGGATTCAGCTTGTGGGTGCTGGTTTAGATTTTCATTTTGAAGAATTGGAAGTAACCTGTGTTTTGTAAAAGTGTTTTTTCTTGTTTTGAGATTCTGGAATGTGGTGGGACGCTGGAGCACCTACTGATTCTTTCTACCAGGTTCGGCCTGAATGCACCGATGTTCCAAAAACCAAGTTCAGAATCAAGGTTTGTGAAATCTTCATCGAATGGCCATTTTTCGTTTGCTTTGCATTTGAAGTATTTATCCTGTCTCTGTGAGATCAAAATATGCATGGAGTTTTCTTTTCTTTCTTTTTTTGGGTGGGTGGGGGTTTGGGGGGATTCAAACCCACGCCTATTTCTTTGTATATAAAGTGTTAGAGATCATCGTTTTCCTTTGGTTTTGGTCTCAATTATGTTTCCTGAATGCATGTTCAAGTTTTAGAAGATTAGTAGCGTTGGACTCCTCTTAGTATGTCATAATGATTTGTTTTTTGACATTTGCTTCCAACTCTAATGGTGGAATCCACTACTCATCTGATGCCTTTTTTTTTTTTTTGTAATGTTTTTGTAAATCTTGATATGTAGGCTGGCAAGACCCTAAGTGCAAGGAAATGGCAAACTGCGTTCACTCCAGAAGGTTATCTCGACATAGCCAGAACACTTAGTCGGATCCGCCGTGGGGTAAATTTCTTTGTCATGGTCGAAGATTACTGCATGCTTGTAAAGTGAGCTTTACCTTTTCTTTGATTCTATATGTTTTCTAATAACATCCTTTGGATTACTACATGAATTAGCTTTAACTCACATGAATCACATCGTCTCAATGGTATTATGGCTGCTCTTCATAGATAAAATCAATTCGGACGAGAATTCTGATGTCTGTTGGTTCTTAGGTATCTTATAGACTCGTACATTTCATGTATGTCGTGGAAAATCTCTTGTCGGTCGGACCACACAATAGTATGTTTGAATTGTCTATATGCATAAATCCAAGCACGACCATAAGCTTTATGGGAAAGAAAGCAACTTTTAATAAGTGTTCCTTATTAACTGGCCAAGTAAAGACAAGAAAAGCAGAAGATAAAGAGAATCAGTCTTGAAATCAAGCACAAATAAAACCAATCAGCTGCATATCAAATAAATTGCCAATATAAGAAACACCTGTGGTTAAAAAGTGATAATAGTTCCACATGCAAAATGCTGGGATGTTTTTTCACCTGATCCTGGCTGAATGACTTGTTTCCTACCTTTTAGAACTGGCCTTTCACATAACAATATTTCTGGTCTTGCTGTATATGAACCATCTCAATCGGCATAACTTTCTTTTATCTCCTGTCACATGTTCATTCATGCACAATTTCCCCCCCTAATTTTCCTGTTTTCCTGGATATACCAAATCTTCATACAAAAGGAATACCTTTGTTTATCATTTTTCCTTTTCTAATCATGTAAACCAACCGTCTAAATGTGCTTTTTTATGCACTTACCTTATAGGTAATTCTTGCTTTTGTACCGCTTTACACTTCAAATAGCATAACTCGATATATTTTTCTTTTGATCAATTCACTTTCTTTGACAAATATCTGATCTACAAATACAAAGAAGAGTAATTTTCTTGTTGTTTAGGGGATATTTTTGTGGTACCATTCTTGTTCTGATATACGGTTACTAAATTGTAATTGTAGGCCACTTATGTGTATTTATTTCACTAATCAATGCTTATGTTCCTTTTTCGATCCCTAATTACATTGTTATGTTATACATCCAAGTAAGAAGACATCTTTCCAGGCTTAAATGACACATATGCTTTCTGTATTTAGTAATGATTCGTGGATGAGATTATATTATTGAAGCCTGGTTAGGGATTAATGTATGCTGGTGCAATCAATACATTGTTTCTTAGGCACTTGTTCTTATGATTGCTGGTTTTTGAAAGGGATATTAAGTTCATGTCAACTTAACAGTTAACACGGATATGTAGTGGAATCTGCTATTTATTGCTTCTTTGTTTTCTCTTATCCTTTTTCTTCATTTATAAAACTTATTCTCTGGAACAAAATGTTCATGTTGAGGGTTAACATTTATCATCATTTAAAAAGGGGATCCATCCATCAATTAGAGGAGAAGTATGGGAATTTCTACTTGGTTGTTATGATCCTAAGAGCACATTTGATGAACGAGAGCAGATACGCCAACATCGAAGGTAGTATGATTTCCCCATTTCTTTTATTAGGAAGCATTAGTTTTTGGTTTTGTATTATGTGATGGCCATCACTCATCACCATCAGGTTGTGGTTCTTTTGAGAACATTTTTCCCTAGTTCAAAGGATCCCCTTTGACCATTCAAAATTAGCAAAATCTCTTGTATGGCAACATTTTTTGACCCAGCATCAAAGATCTAAATTAAAGATTAAATTGTGGTTTCCGACTCTTTGCATGTATTCTGAACAAATGCTAGTGGGATTTACAGCTGCAATTTCTTGTGAAATGGTTTAGACGCATACCATATGGCATCAAAATTATGATATGAAACAATCAAATCAGGAGGAGAGGGCACGAGGCTGTCGCAAGTCTTGCGGTAGATACTATTGAAATGAAACGAAGCCTTATACATGCTACCCTACTCGATAATATCAGCTTGTGCAGATAATATTCATCCTAGGCATTGAAGTTTTGAGATTCTTAGTTGTTGCAATTTCTGTCTTTCCTTTTTTCCTTTGATTTCGATTTTCTTGCTAAGTTGTTGTCATTTCAAAAATTATGTGTTGTAGAGGACATGTTCCTTCCCTTTATCCTATTCAGTTTGCATAACTCACAGTTTGTTATTCGGATGCGCTATATGAGACAAATCCCTCTTTCCCCACCCCCAGAAAAAACATATTATCATCTTTTCCTTTAAGCCAAAAAACCAATTCATTTTCAGTCTAAGCCTAAATTTGTGTTCCCTTAACAATGTACTAAATGGCATTTGTTTGTGTATGCCTTCAGGGAAAAATATGCGTTGTTGAAAGAAGAGTGTCGCCAGATGTTTCCCCTTATTGGAAGTGGGAGGTTTCTAACCGCACCTGTAGTTACCGAAGATGGTGAACCTGTTCAAGATCCTGTTGTACTTAAGGAACTGGGATTACTTCCTGAAGAAAATGGTAATGCTGACAACTTTGAGCTTTCAACTGGCAGTGTGGTATATGCTGATGCCTTCAATAGTGCAATTTCAGGTGCTTCAGGCGGTTCAGAAATGGTAAAGGAGCCAAGTGGTCATGGTCCCCAGGACAAGAAAGTAATTCAATGGAAGCTTACACTACATCAAATAGGTTGGTATTTCATGTAATAACTGGATGCATGCTTCGTTTGTTTTGAATTTTGCTCTTGCATATCAGTCAATTTTCTGTAGTCCCATCTATTCCCATCGCCTTTTCTTTTTTACAATTTGATTAAGCATGTAAAGGATTAACATAAATCCATCATTGCACCTATATTGACTAGCATTGATCAATGATGTAAGATAACCCCATGGTTTATCTTCAGGGCATGAACAGTCTAGAGTCACAATTTTCCAATTTATAAGCATTGTCATCTCTATGAACAGGTAGTATGGTCTAGATTTGTCATTTTCTAGTGGAATGGTAAAATGCTCAAGCTAACAACCTTGAATTGTTGTATATGTTCTCTCCTTGTGGGATATATGCTGTTAAATTATCAATTCTATCATCTGTAGGTGTTCACTATTTTCCCTTCTAAGTTCTATCGTGCACTTTTTCTTGTATCACCTTCAAAGTTGGTGAGGGGGATGCAAGCTTTCTTCACAATAAATACTAATGGTGGATTCTGAAAAATGTGGATCTCACAAAATATTACTGAGAAGTGTATAGTAAAGAGTTACAGCAGGTGTAAACTGATAACATCAATGGCTGGACAAAATTGGCTTCCCTCAAAGTTTCTACCTATTCGCTTTCATTTACATTGTTCTTTATTATTATTAACGTCAGTTTTCAAATTGCTTGGAGCTTTCACAAAAGAACTCATGGATCATCTGTTCTTAACAAGAAAATTTGAAATTTAATTGTGATCCTCACTTATGGAAACTTATTCTTGTCTCTTGCTTCCCTTGTGTTTTACCTTTTAAGTATGCTTCTCCCATTTTTTATCTGTTGCTTACTTTAAACTTGCTTACCTTGCGTGTTGTCATTTCAAACTTGAACCCTGATGCTGGATATGCTTTCCATCAGAAGCAACCCTTTCTTTACTAATTTGCAGGTTTACGCTATTGTTTGAAATGGTTTGTTTATTTACTTGTTTCTATCATGATTACTGCCCCATTGTAGTTTATCTTCTACATTGTATTATTCATGTGTGTGCATGACGGTGACATAATTTAGTCGGCAGGGCCATGGATTTGATTTGTTACTTGGGTGGTAAGACAATAAACAGCAAAAAGAAAATAAAAAAGTGTTACCTGAATCAGTAGATAAATGATATAATCTAGTTGGGTTTTCTTCATGGATGCTTTGGTTTGTGTTGTTATTTGAGGTTTATAGCATCAACATCATCACTGGTTCTTAGACATTGTAACAGAGATCTTTTTATTTTGCAAGCGGTCTTAACTTATAGTGGATCTTCTACAATTAATTTTCTTTTGTGATCATATTTGGTAACGCTGCATCCTTGAATTAATATTTATGCTAGGTCTCGATGTGGTTCGCACTGACAGGACACTCGAGTTCTATGAGAAGCAAGAAAATCTGTCGAAGCTTTGGGATGTTCTAGCTGTCTATGCCTGGTTTGATGCAGATGTTGGCTATTGTCAAGGTGGGTAATCTATTGGATTTTCATCTACTACTATGGCTTAAAAGAATTAAGGAAAAATGATTGATTTTGATATTAATTGATTCAATTCAGAATGTCCTAGCTTTTTCTTTCCACTTCCACTCACTTCATATGGGGATAGCACCATTTGACTATAAATTGGGGGAAAGCGAACTAAGATTGTTGGTAAGTGCACAAAAGACCAATAAGTGAACCAGGGATGAGTGACATGGGCACTAATTAATAGAAATGCCAGGGGAAGGTGAAGAACAAAGTCAATATGGAGTGAGGTGTTCAAGAAGGATATCATAACTTTTCATTTGGTAAGATATACAAGTCTGATAGATTAGAATGACGAAAAAAGATTCATGTAACCGAGCCCAATTAATACGGGAGTCGGGACAAATGCTTTATTTGGTATGGTTTAATAAATATGATAGGTAAGTCGCAATGGTCTTGTGTTGTATCACATACCCTTGTTCCAAGGAATCTGCTTGCTGAAGAGGTTATGAAGCATTATTCATCAACTTTTAGTTTAGGAAAGTTGCCACTGAGAAAGTTCTTGTAATAGTAAGTTTGTTCCAACATATGCGAGAAATTTTCTTCAAAAGACAATTGTACATATTCTCTCTAATTTTTGTGGAAATGTAGGAACACATTTTATATCCAAAATAATTTGATGAATATGTGGAATTCCTATATGAAAAGGTGATTTTGCCTCCTTTTTATTCTAATTTCTCTTGTTGCGAGTTAAGTCTTGTGTGACCTAAGAGATCGAATATGTTACCTTGTTCCTCTTAATTGTTTGCTCCTCCTTTTTTTTGCCGACATAGCAAACCCTCAATGACTGGGTTATAATATTATCAGAATGGTTCATAATGCTTGTAGTCTCAACATAGCAAGAGTTTAACACTAGTTTTATATCTCTGAATTGCATCAAGGTGCTGGTTCTGAAGTATGAACTTTGTGAATATGCTGAGCAGGAATGAGTGATCTTTGCTCCCCCATGATCATTCTTCTCCAGGATGAGGCAGATGCTTTTTGGTGCTTTGAACATTTGATGCGCAGATTGGTACATATCTTTGTATTCACAACAATTAAATATGGTCTGAAAATCTGTTTAAGTGCTATGCTTTGACAGTGCAATGTGTTTTATGATCATTGTATGCAAACTTGAAAGCATGTTTGTTTGGTTGGGTTTGTCATTTTTAGTCCGTGGTTTCTGGAGAATTGTATTGTGATCCTAGAAGACTTGTTCTAAGATTTTGATAGCTATTGCCGACTTGTGTTAAGATTTTGCCAAATCATCTTGCTTCTTTAGTTTCCTGTCATAACTGAATTTCTCTTTTTTCTCGTAGCTTTGCTTCTGCTTTTATATATGTGAGTACTATTTGATATCCTATTCGGTGCTTCATTGAAATTTATTGTCACATAAGCTTGGATCTGAATGTATGTTATTAAAATTTTACGTGGATTTCCCTTTCTTTTATTCTAACAGCAGAGTGCCACAAATATGTTGCGATAGTATGACAATAAGAAGTTAAATGTTTATTTGATTATCATATATACACATTCCAGATAATGTTTATGCAGAGGAAACAGAGACTTTATAATCAATTGTACATTTTTTCAATTTTGCCGGTCAATTCACTGGCACAGAATAGTTATGGTGGAAAATGCATGGTCTCAATGTAGTCCCTTATTTGTGATAGTGAGTCTAAAGTCTATTTCCAGAAGAAAGGAACAAGTTTTTTGTTCCATGAGATTTTTACAATATCAGGGAACTTTTGCAGTAGCATGCTTTAAACGGTTGCCTTAACACAGATTGAGAACCTTTTTTTAATTATCTTTTTATTCTTCCAGCTCATTGTTATATATTTTTCTGTTTGAATCACTAGTGTTTGTATTTGATCTTTGGTATTCTTGTAAGGGAAATTTAACTAATTATATTTTTTGTTGTTTGAACTTTCAAAGCGAGGAAATTTCAGATGCACTGAGAGCTCTGTTGGTGTGGAGACGCAGCTAAGTAATTTGGCTTCTATTACTGAAGTCATTGATCCCAAACTTCATCAGCACCTAGGTACCATTCTTTAGCCATTGGTAGTCCTTTCTTTCATAGCACCAGTCCTCCTCTAATTTTGATTGCCCTGCAATTGTCATTTTGAGTCAAACCTTTAAAAGAACTCACGTGCTCGTAGTTCTTGTGTCTTCCTTTGTTAAAGCAAGAAGAAATGTCTTATGGTCCATAAATCTGAGGATTTTAACTACTGGAGCTCATGAACAAATCAACCCCCCCCCAAAAAAAAAAAAACACACACACACACACACACGTGACAAGAGAGAGCAACCTCACACATCTAAAAGGAATGGGCCAAATATTTGGCCCTTAAAGAAGGAACTAAGTCAAATTCGATGTGCATCAATTCGTAAAGATTTTTGCTAACTTGTGCCCCCATACCCAATTTCTAGGCCTCCTGAAGTTTAGTAGAAAGGTCAAGGACAAGCCAATAAGACGTAAGACTTTTGGACGTTATGTTGTCCTCTTACACAAACATATGATGAAGTTTGTCTTATTTAATCACTACCAAGGATCAAAATTTCGCTTCAGTGGAGTGTTTCAATTACCTAGGACATGGAAATATTTTTGAAACAAAATGGAAACAAATAAAAAATTGGGGAGTTAATTTCGATAACATTAGTCAAAATGTACTGAAATGTCGAGTAACACCACACAATATTGAATTTTTTTTTTTTTCGGTCTCCTTGAAAACGAAAATGTTTCGACCGTTTCAAATAAAATTTTGATCCTTGATCACTACAAATTCCCAGCTTCTATCCACCATGGCATACCAGTTCGCTGAAAAAGGGGATGGCTGAAGGCACATGGATCGGTTTTGTTTGGGTTGAGCATCAACCTAGAACTGAACCGACCCAGGCCAATTTCAATTGAATCCCCTTAACCATCTGTAAAGGCCACTGATGGGAAATTTGTGTGAGTTTGTGTATGCTGCAGTGGAGGTTCTTTTGTAAAGGGAACCAAAAGGAGGTGCTTTCTTGTCTTTATCCTTGTGGGATGCATGTCTTCTCGTATACCACAGATGCCTTAAGTCGGTATGTTTGTTCGCAGGCTCCTTAATTTGCAACCACAACTGAACCACTTTTTCATCAGTTCTGTTTAGCACAACTATGAAACTGAATTGGGACCTATGAAAACTAGATTTTCAAGTTGAATCCCTTTTTTGCACTCCTTGTAATTGCTTTTCCCATTGTAATGTGTCTACATCACCTAGATGTAACAAATCTGCAGTTGTTTGCCTTTAAAGGTTTTGAAACAAATCCTTCATTTGTTTCAGCCATTGTAGTAATAGCAGTACAATTTCAACATCTTCATGATAGAATAACTCAACAAGTAATGCATAATCAGTTCTTTTATTTTTGCACGGGTTCTCGTTCTTACAGTATTTAAAATAAAATAAGTAACAATGAAATGTCTTCCGATATTTGAACACAGAGACCCTAGGTGGAGGTAACTATCTATTTGCTTTCCGGATGCTTATGGTTTTGTTTCGTCGAGAATTCTCTTTTGGCGACTCATTGTACCTTTGGGAGGTATGATTTAATTGCTCTTACAGCTTTAAACACTTGAATCACATGTATTAAAAGCGATGTGTTCGCATATTTCCTGCTTGACTTTGAACAATACCACAATAGTTAAACTACAGTTTTGTCAGAAATTTTCACCTCCTTTCTTTTCTTTTTTCTCACAAAAATTTGAAAGGTGTCTTTTCTGTCATAAGTCAACTTCTTTGGGATTTCATGTTCATATATCACTTGTCAACAAACTTTGACTTACATCCATAATGTGATCAAAATCCTGCTTTATGCATTCAATTGTAGGACATAAACATTTCTGCTTCCTTTGGTCATTATAAGCAGTAAATGCGGCCTACTTGTCTTTTAGTTCGGATTATTGGGACATGGATATTGTGAATGCTTTGGTGATGTTTTAGGGTTAAAGTGCCTGTGCCTTGCAAAATAAAAATTATCATAAAATGCATGCGAGATGAAAAAAAAAGCCTGCAATGCAGAACACAATTCTAAGCAAACCACATGGGTTAATCTTTTGCAAAGTATTTTAGAACTTATGAAATGCAATCAAAGTGTGGCATCCTCAACTCAACAAAGCCTTTTGCCCAACTCTTTGGGTTCAATTGAAAGTGTATGACATAAGTTGATTTATTAATTGAGGCTGCCCAACATAGACTTGATTGTTCTGCACAATTACCATTACTGAAATGGAGGCAAGCCACACAAAAATTTATTAGATCGAAAAAATTGAGACTATCTTCTGCAAAATGTCTTTACAACTAGTGGGCTACAACGTTAATTTGTTAATCAAGGCTGCCCGACTAATGTTTTAGTATATATCTTTCTTGATTTACAACTGTCCAGTGCTTTATGCAATGGAGAAAACCCATGTTGCTGGCATGAAAATGCTACTTGAGTCTGAGGGTATCCATTTCTTGAAAGATGCCAACAAATTCAGAATGCAGATACTAGTCCAAGCCTCCCAGTGCCTGGAATTGATGGAACCAATTTTAAGTAATGGGCTTATCATGCTTCTTTATTGGTTTAGTTCCCTGCCTTAGATGTCTTTATCACGTGCATACATCATATATGCATGTTGAGCAACAACGTTAATGATTCTAAGATGCATTACACCTGCAAGTTCAGAGCTGCGGTACCTGCCCACCGTGCTCTCTGGTGGAACTTCAAATGTCCAAGTAGTGCTTTCTTATCGCTTTGGTGTGTGTGAGACTATTCAGATAATCATGCATTTCTATAATGCAACTTACCTTTAGGCCCTTGAATTAAATACATTTGGCCTCAGCCATTTTATTTACTTACTGTGACCCACTAACTTCTCAAAATCCCATAATCTTTCCAATCTCCCTCAAACTGTCACAAAACCCTACCTACCTATTGTTAATTTTCTCCGGAATTTTAGCTCCTTCCGTATTTTATCTGCCCCAAATCTCACTCATACCCATTTGACTTGTAAACCTGGTATAAGTTCAATACTCCAATCAGTTCTAATTTAAGATATCAGCCATTAGTTATTTATCTAGGGGATTAGAATATGACTTTTGGCATTGCTGTAAGGTTGTTCCAATGTCATGTAGGCATCGTATGTTCGAGTCACGAAAGCAGTCTCTTCCTAACTGGAGTTTGGGGAGATATTTCAACCCCCACACTCCCCCAAACAAAAAAAAAACAGAATAGAATAAAGTACAGTAAGATAATAAACCCAAAACACTTAGAAAGAAATTATAGATCTTTCTCTGATGAGTAGGTGCAGAAGGAAGCCCTAATCTAGGAAAATTTTTGAACAAGTAATAAAGTAAATTTGATTCTTTATTTGGCCAAAAAATAATCCATCTAAAATCTTGTCTGCAGTTTATGTTAACTAGTTGGAAAAATTATTGGCAGTTTTCTTCCAATTACTGACTCACATTTGGATGCTTTGATGAGAATGTTATGACTGATGTGTAGTATATCTGAAAAGGATAGAATTAGTAACGTTATATTTGTGAAAAAGTAGAGGTAGCACATATATGAGATAATTAGGGGTGAGAAAGAGTGAGATGATTGCTATTGACGGTATGTGTAGGGGTAGAGGAAAGCCAAAATTAATTTTTAATGAAATAGTAAATAAAGATATGATAATTTATGGCATGACACCCTTAATAGAGCACAATGGCGAAACATGATTCATGTAGCCAACCCAAAAATGTTGGGACAAGACTTTATTGAGTTGAGTAGTTGGATGCGTTGATGCTGCTTTACCATTATCTTCAGTGGAAACTTGGAACTCATGTCTGGGGGGGTGTGAACTTATTCAAAGCTTTACAGGCACACCATCTGGCAGCTGGCATTTTTCCAATAGTTCCCTATTTTGTTGGATAGATTGGGCAATAACTACTTTTATCACTTTTACTTCTTCCCCCCTCCATGCATGTGTTTATATATTGAACTTTTGTCATCAGACTAGTGTACTTGCTTTTAATATTCTTCTGTTCTGTTAGGTTTTCTTGCTAATATTTGTCTGGTTGTTAAACTTCAAAACAGATGATGTGGGCTCTGGAGTATGACCCCTACTTGTTTTCTGTGTATGAGGACTCTAAATCAGCTAGCGAAAAACATAAGGGTTCTAAAGGAAAACCAAAGTCAATGCGCCAATTTGGGAAGTATGAGAGGGACAACAGGAAAAATGGAGTCAATTCTCAAGCCCATCTCCCGATATCAGTTTTTCTTGTGGCCAGTGTCCTCGAAAATAGAAGCTCAAAGTTACTGACAGAAGCTCGGGGACTGGACGATGTTGTCAAGGTCAGCTTGATGGGATCATAAATGTGAATGCTGTATTAGCCTCCAATTTGAGAGTTAATTCTCTGCTAGATCAATGCATCCGTTAGGCAGAAAACACATGGGATGAAATAATAAGGAAAATATGTAGACTTGCAGCTGCATGTGATCTTCATCTACCGCCTTTGATCCACATCTTTTCTTTAGTTTTTGGAATAGTGTTAAATCTTCTTCCAGTTGATAAACACTATTAGAAGTATTGTTGCATTGCATGACTAACTTTTTCCATTGTGATGCTAATGGCTTCAAAAGCCATGATGCAAGGTTTTTCCAATTGAAATAAGTACGAAATATATAGAATGTCGTTTTTCAGTTAATCCAACAGCATATATAGCTTTTTCTGTCCCTCATCTCATTCAGATTTTTCTCTCAAATGTTTCAGATATTGAATGACATAACCGGAAACCTAGATGCCAGGAAAGCTTGCCGTGGGGCAATGAAACTTCACAAGAAGTATCTAAAAAAGGTAGATTTATTGATTTGAGTTTTGTGGTGCATTTTAAAATGTTCTGCATTTAGTATTTTGTGCAAGTGAAAATGAAAAGCAAAACATAACAAGGTACAGTAAGGGAATAATTGTTGATAGAGTGATAAAGCTTAAAGAGTTCGTATCTAAGAAGAAAATAAAAACATGCTCAAACTGCAAGATGATACATAAGTACAGATCATTTGAATTTTATTCCCCGGCACCCTCTTATCTTTTATAGTTTGTCATTAGTTATGCCCTCCAAGATATGAAAATACTTGACCTAAATGAGCGTGTAGCGCATGATCGAAATGAATGGCGAAGATGGACTCATATAACAGACTCCAAATGATTGAGACATAAAGCTTGGTTTAGTTGGGTTTGGTTTTGTATTAGTTATGTCCACCAAGGAGGTAGTTGCAACCCGAAGAAGCCTTTTTCTTTTGGACTATATTGCCAATGTCTCTACATTTTATTTGTAGATACAAACACCATATGAAAAGGTACTTTTCTGATAAGCCCACTTGGGAATGTAGAATTCCAGTTGTTATTTCTGAAATGAAATTGCATTTTGATGTGAACTGTATACCATTTTGTTGCTTACTCGTTCACCAGTGTTTACTACATTATGTGTAGAGTTGTTTACGCAAACAATTGACCAGACCTTTTCTACTTGTCATAAATATAGAAGGCTTACAGACTAAAAGTGGAAATGTTTGTTTCTGTAAGTATTCCATGTATGAAACATTGCCACAAGTTGAAGCAGTCAGACCAATTGAAATTGTCAGTTATCAGTCAGTTCTAGTGGCTTTTGTGTCTAAACTTCTTTTTTCCTTTTGTAACTTTTTTGCTATGTTTCTTGTCTATAACGAGAACTTCACAATGTTACCGCAGGCATGACATTGAAACAAACTATTGGTCTCTGGAGAAAAGTAAATGAAATTTTGGCGCAGTCAAGGAACAATGAGATGCTTTGGGACACTGCTACTTGATTTTTCAAGAGACCTTCATATACTTTAATACAAAATGTGATCTGGAAATTTTCGTATTCTCTCTCTCCAACCAGCAAATACCAGTGGGAGGCATGTGTTGTATGTGCAATCAATTTTCAGTATTGTATATGCAAAACATTCTTTGAAAGGCATTGTATGAAGTTGTTTTGTAACTGTTCTATGAAGAAACAGGGGAAGAAAAAGAGTTGTTCAAGGTTTATTATGACAATAAATCAATTTTGTTTCTCTATTACTAAGATGTCTAAGAACATCTACTTCATCTTGACAGTTCATAAGCAAGCTCATCTTGACAGTTCATAAGTTAGCTGTTGCAAACGTAACGAGTACTAAAACCATACCATTGTATCAGAGAACATTTCATTACCTCATCAATAAGGTTGAGAGCCTTCAAAGACTTTCTTGACGAACACCGACTACACCTTACCCTGCGGGCAATGATCGGGACCCTTTGAATTTGGGAAAAGAGAGACCACTAAGCAGATAAACAGAGCCAAAATAACATGATTCTTTTGTCATCGAAACATCCATGGTGATGTGGCTACGCAGCCTCTCAATTTTGGTTTTTTTTTCCACAACGGATAAAGTTTAATAATCATTTAGCTCCTATCAGGTGCATTGTCAAGCAGTAAAACCACCATTATTGACAATATTTGAAATTGATAGGATTCAAATTCTCTCAAAATCGACATCTCTCCCATTAAGAATTTGATATGACACTCTCTATCTGGGATTGCAGCTATTCCTCCCAAAGAAAAGTAATTGTGTAAGATTATAAAACCTTGAAAGATGGGCTTCTGTTTTTTTTTTTTTTTTATGTTTTTCTTTTTTAGAGCTACAACTCAAGGTCCATGAAACTATATTTTCAATTTTTCACTAGGTTAGAAGAAACAGAAACCAAGTCCAGAGAAAAAATGCCAGTGCTCTGTTTCATTTGAATGCCAAAGAGGCCTCTTCTGAAAGCATGAAACAGAATTTTTATAGGATGTTCTTCACTAGCAATCCAACCAGATGAATAGATTGGGATGACAAATTATTTTAGTGAATTGAGTCTAACTATCAATATAATTTAAAAAAAGAAACAGGGTAATGATAAAAAAAAAAAAAAAAGTACAGGTAGTACAGGTTTTGTATGGACTAACTCAAAATAAAATTCTGTGCACAAACTAAAATTTGTACAACCAAAAAGTGCAAAGACATAACTCAGTTAAAATTTTTCAACCACCTAAGAAAATATCTATAGAAATTGATGGTCATTTGTATAACAACAACTACAAGTGAATTAATTATTCATACAAACAATCATAATGTCTTGTCTCAACTTGTTACAATCTCCTCATCTCTGCTTCTTGGAGAAGGACAGTGTCTAAAACCTTGGTCCCTTTGTTCTCATCCTCCCCATCCGCCCAAGTTCATAGCATTGTCTTTACAACTGAGATACAACAAAAAAATGAGTAAAACAAGGCCTCATCAGTCATCATATTGCTTAGCCAAAATCATAAAGAACAGAATTTCATTTTGTTTTCACCGAAACAAGCTAAATAGCTCGGCTTTAATGAAAACTGAAACGAATTATTGATAGAAAATTAGAATTTCAGTGTTTTGGAATGTTTTAGTCAATGTTCTGAAAAGTTTTGTTATAGAAAATTCAATTTTTTTTTTCTATTTTCATTGTATTCCCAAAACATTTCCATTTCTGAACTAATTGAAACTATGCTGAATGCTTGATCACGACAATATAAACACTCATGAAAGCTTGGTACCCTCGAGGAGGAGCAGAATTGCAGTGAATAACCCTCAATGGTTGTCAATGGAAGAAATCTGCCATTAGCACAAAACTCAGGATTGCAAGGAGAAGCGCTGGCAAGAACCCGACACGAGAACGATGCCCTCCACTTCTTTTCGGAAACTCTGTGGGAAGAGCACACTCTTCGCCATTGAAGATCACTTTTGTTGGAAATCCATCACCTTGTGCTACATTAATTCCAGGGGTGTGTTTCTTCAGGAACGAAATCACTGATTGTTGCTTTCCAGGCACTCTTGGATCAGTGTCAGGATGAGTCCCATTTACCTCTCCCACCAAGAAATTCAAACCAGGCAAACCTTGCATGAAAATGGTGTTATTGAGTTGAGGAAGCTTTGTGCCATTGAATGAGTAGACATTTTCATAACCAGGATAAGCTTTCTTCATCTGAATTGCTGTGAACCAATCTTCAAAAGCGAAATCGTCCCAGTTGAAGAGGGTGATTCGAGCTGTCCACCCTGTTTTGTAATCAGTGTCAACGTGCCAATTGATGCTAACCCCACAATTGTCCGGACAAGGCAAAGGATTAGGAACTTCATGGTGCTTGATCTTAGCCCAGGCCTTGGCCTTCTCGGTTCTGTTGGCGAAAGGCACGAGAAGAGCCTCCGATGGGAGAGGCATTGCCCGCGCGTTCGGGTTACAATGTTCAGTGTTTTCACATCCACAAGCACAAGTTGGGCAAGGCACGACAGACGCAGCGTAGTAAGCCGAGAAGGAGACACAGCATCTTGCCTGTTTGGCCTTAGGACGAGTAATGTTGCAGGTCACTTGCCAACTTGCAATGGCATTACTTGTCGAAGCAAGCCCACTTGGGTCTGGAAATTCAGTAGGATCAACCCTTATAGGAGCACCACATTTGTAATTCGGATTAAGAACACCATTGATTTTCCAGTTCTGAGGTGGGTAAAGAGCAGTTCTATTCATATCAGGTGGAAGTTTAAACACCTCCAACTGAAATATTGATCTCGCCTTGGTCTCATTCATGGTGGTTGGTAAAAGAGTCCCATTCCTGCAACAATAAGGCAACTTCCCAACCTTTTCATCATCTTTTCTCTCGGCCGGCAGGTCGGAGATGATCGGCCTTTTCTCACAGTTCATGACAGTAGAGAAATCAAAGTCCTGGTAGTACTGTCCGGCCGGGCCGTAGAGACATTCAGAAGGGTCTTTTTTGTGGGTGTAAGCTCCTTTCATGGTGTTGATGAATTCATTTCTCATCCACTCCCATGTCAAGTTCCAGTGATCAAGGCGACCTAAGGGGTTGATGTTGTCTATGGTGACTTGGGCTTGATACTTGCCTTCATAAGCTTGAAGAACATCGTATGTGAAAGAGAGATCGCCATACTGGCGTGGCAGGAACTTTGTTTTGATGACTTTGGGTTTGTACTTTGGATTCCTTACACAGCAGACGTACATGTAGCTTGCTGCAAAAAAAAACACAATGCTAATCTATGGATCCCTTCAAAATACATCTGTATTTTTGAAAAAGTAGATAGCTCATCGATAATCTTGAAACTCAGAAAGGGAGGCACGACAATTTTGTTAGACTTATGCTTCTTAAAGATACTTTTGATTAATTATAGGTTTAAGTTTAACATATTTGGATCATAATCAAGTTGATCTCGTCCAAATAATACTTCTTATACGATTTAAACACTCAATATATATGATCTATCGTCACATTATTTATCGATGATTATAATCCTTGGAAGCATGAGATTACTACCTCCACACATATTTTATTATGATAATAGTCACTTTAGAAAAATTATTTGGTGCTTATCGGGTACCAGGTAGTCAATGACAACTGGTACTCATCACAATCAACGGATGTCACCCCAAAGTAGGCAGTGAAGAGAGAAAAATTGAAGGACAACCTATATTGAGATAACATCTTTTAATTGGTGATGAGTACCAACTATCAATCACGGGTGATACCCGCCGATGACAGAATATGAGGTGACATCTATTGATCGGTGACGAGCACCGAATATTTTCTCGTCACTTTAATTCTAACTTTACATGCACGAAACATGTTAATCCAACAATTAATACATACCGTGACGTTTTGTTGCTGGACACTTATACCCTTCATTAACAAGCTTTATCGTCTTTGGCATCGGAATGCCGGGCGGCTTCACCCCAAACTGCGTCCCCTTCATTTTCACCTGCACCTGCATTTGATTCACATCACCAGCCGTATCAATGGCCGTCTTCAAATCCGACTGTGGATACCCGGCAAGGTGGGTTCCATTCCCGACAGGAGCCGGAAGATCATCGCCTCCAACAATGACCGCCCCGTCGGCAGACACCAATATCTCATTGTGCTGAAACCCTACGTATATCTGCCATGACTTCAGCTCATAAGCTCCGGCGTTCAACACCGTCGCCATGGAGCTGAACGCCCATGATTGCGCAGACGCGTTCTTGACGTGCGGGAATTCTTTTTCTCTCTCTAAAAAGGTGTACGAGACGAAGATACCGTCACAGGTTTCTTGTTCCGGCGGTGGCGCCGCCGGCGTGGTGCTATCCTCGTAATCCTGAGCCTTGCATGTTTGAACGTTAAAGCAAAACAACACTAATACAATGCAAGATACCACCTTCCATGGTATTCTCATGGCTGTACTGGTTGTTTTCATGTGCGAAAGCAATATTTATGAGAGTTTGGTTATGAAGGAAGGTTTTGAATTTGATAATGGCGGACAAGAAGAGGAGAGAGAGAGAGAGAGGGAAGGCGCGTAAGGGTCGAGGAGAGCTGATGATGTGATGGAGAAAATGTTCACCAGCCAATGCCGTGTGAGAGCACACGGCGAAGGAGGTGATGAATGAAAAATGGAAAGACTGAAGAAGAAAACCATGTTTGAGACTGCCAACAAATGTCTTATAATAGAAACAGAAAATAGTAAGACCTATTCAGCACCATTCTCTTCCTCTAGTTTTAGCTACATCTTTGGAGGGGAGAGAGAGAGGTTGGTTGTCTGGCAGCTAGGGAGAGTATTGTATGGGCTATATGCTGGATTGCTGTTTATGGTTGAGGGAGATTTTGGTGTTGCTCCTGGCTGGGGAATCATTTGGCAACAACGTAGTGTTGGGGTTCACCCTTTTGGAGCAATTCCATTGCCATGTAAAATTTTGATTTAATATGTGACACTAGTGGGGCTGCAAGCAAACTCGAATCTAGTTCGAAAAAATTAGTATTTGGGTTGAATTTTTTAAAATTTAGGTTAGGCTTGAGCAAATTTTTTTTAATTCAAATTGAATTCAAACTACGCTCAAGTTAAAATTTCAAATTCAGGAGTTCAACTTTAACGCGGACCGTATAACAAAAAATTGGGTTCAACCCGAGTTCTTATTTAAATATTAAAAAATTAATGTGTATTATTTTACTATTGAATCCAAGTAAGAGCTGGTTATTATTCTGGTCCAATATGCTATGGTGGGGCATTAGCAAGTTAAACACATGCGAACTAACTTGACTAAATAGGACATATTAATTCGACTAAACTCGACTTAGACATTATAAAAATCAATTATAACACAAAATTAAATATACATGATGAGTAAATTTTGACACCTTATGATTTACAGCTTCAAAATTTAACACCAAAACTTCGTAACTTTAAGTAACTGAATACTAAAAATTAAAATTTTAATTTTAATTGTTAAATACTGAATTTTTTAATTTATAAATTATTTGACATTCACTGATATTTAAATATTAAATTTAATCAAACTGTTTCTTAAATATAAAGAATTAAAATCTAAAACTTATTTTTTTTATAATTTTGCTCTTTAGTCCTACCACCACTATCACAATGATGGTGGCAGTGGTAGTGGTGATAGTGACACTAGGGATGTCAAAATTCGACACGATACGATTAACTGACACGAATTAAACGGGTTTGACTGATAAATGGGTTGACACGCCAAATACGTTTAATAAACGGGTCGTGTTCGGGTGAGACCTGTCAAACCATTTATTACACGTTTACATGTTTAAATAAAATTAATATAATAAAAAATTAATAATTATTTAAAAAAATTAGCAAGAAAAAAAGAAGTAAAATAGGAGTTTAAAGACAGAAGAGAGGAGATGAGGATCATTTCAAAAACAAAGGGAAACCAACGCCTTTTATTTTTGTCCTATATTGAAAAATGTGGGGAGATGAGGAGGGTTGAGTTGTTTATAAAAAGCAATGACCTTTTGTTTTTTTTTTTTAAACCTTCAAGTCTTATTTTTATGAGATTTTCTTAAAAATTCATCTTTTTTTAGGTAAGTGCAATTGACAATAAAAAACACTGGAGTATTAAAATTTGTTAATATAATTTATTTAAAATTAAACGGGTTAAACGAGTCGTGTTGTGTTATCCGTTTATTAAACGAGTCGTGTTTGTGTTAAGATTTTTTAACCGTTATTAAACGTGTCGTGTATGAGTTTATATATTTTTCACTCGCCATCTGTTTAACTTGATACGTAACTGTTTAACTCAATATGTTTGACACCCCTAAGTGACACAATGGTAATGACAGTGGCAATAATGATACAATTGTGATGATAATAGTGGTGGTAACAGTGACGATAGTGGTGGCGATAGTGTGACGGCGACGACAACACAATGGTGGTGATTGTGGATGGTGGGTATTGAAAAGTAAAAATTGTAAAATTCATTGAGAATATATTTGTATATTATGAAGAATTTATGAAATTCTTAGTAATATTTTTAATATTAAGTGATAAGTAGGTGACTTGCTACTTAAAATTTTAACTTATTTTTAAAAAGTATTTAAAGTATTAAGTGTTATGAATTTTAGTTTACCAAATAGGTTTAATTTATTAAGTATTTTTTTTTTGGTCAAAGTATAATTTTCATTAAAATAAAAGGAACAAAGCTTTACATTATAACTTTTCCCAATACCTATTCTAGCTTCTTTGAGGAGGATCTGCGCCAGCTGCCATGGGGGAGAGTGTAGCCAGTTGAAAGGCAGTGTGCCTTGCCTAGAGAACTTGGCCAGAGTATGTGCCGCTGAGTTACAGGATCTCCTTGTGTGTTTGAAGACGACTTTAGTAATGCCTTTCACATAGTGCCATATATCCTGTTGAATGGCTTCAATTTCTCTTATGGTTGCTGTTGATTCTTGATTAAGGGAATGAACCAGGACCTTCGAGGCGGATTCAATGATAACTTCTCTGTAACCTTCGTTATGTGCGATTGAAACAGCTCTTCGCACAACAAAGTATTCAATTTTAAATATTAAGTGATGTTATAGTCTAATATGGATATGGTGTAACAATAGCAAGTTAAACACATGTGAACTAACTTGACTAAACACGACTTACACACTATAAAAATCAATTATAATACAAAATCATTTCTTTTCAGTTATTGAATTGTCTCAGATTCTCAGTCCCTTCAGGAAAAGAGGATCGCCATAACCTACCTTGGAGCTCCTGAATCTTGATTTGTAGCGGCAGGCATAAAGAATGGCTACGTCCGGTCATCAATTGTAGGTGAACAACAGTAACTGTTTTCTTCTTCGCCATATTTAATTTCTATTGTTCTTCTCTTCGTCTTTCATGGTCTGTTTGTTCCTCAAGTTTCTCTGAAGCACTTCTCAAACAGTAAACACACAAAGATGGTAACTGTGCGTGCAGGATCTTGCACAATATAAACACGAGAACAGATCTCTCCCGTGGTGAGAACAGATCTCTCCCGTGGTAAACACGTATCCGAAATTGAGTGGTTGAGTTTGCTAGTTGAACAGGAAAACTGAAGGGGGTTTCTGGAACAAAGAAAAATAGGTTAGAAGGGCGTCGGAGTGTTTTTCGGCGTATCCCCTCCGACAATCAAGTCAGTTTTTTGAGAGAGGGAAGAAGAGAACACTATATGAAGGTTGAGAGAGGGTTTATTGCGTACCTCATCATGCGTTTTGTGAGGAGTATTTATACCTTAAAAATTCATTATTGCTGTCAGTATGGCCAGTAGGTGATCATTAGAGGTGGGTAACGTGCGCACTGATTTTTAGGAGAAATGACACCTTCCTTAACTGCTCGGGACCCCCGAGCAACCAATGCATCACCCTCGGTCTGTTGAGCATTTAATGACCTTCACTTGGCAAGGATATATTAAATGCTCGGTCACAGGAACATTCATTGTCTTTTACTTCCGGGTCTTCACGCATTAAATGTTGTCTCATCAAGGAAAATGTGCATTAAATACTAGCTTTTCCAAGTCGTGTGTCAGCTAGGGCATTCTGGTCTTTTTGCCTCTAATCTGACATAGTACGCCACGTGCCAGCTCCCCTTTGGTTGAGTCTTCTGCTTTCCTGTGCGTCCTGATACCATCTAGGTAAGACTACGTTATGACGACTAATCTAGCCTAGCTCAGGCTGATGACCTGTCTATCAATAGTCCTGCAGGAACAGGAACGTCGATGTAGTGGGTACACATCGGTGCCGAGGGCCTAGTATGGTTAGGGGCCAATGTACCCACCCAATCGATCGAGGAATACGTGTCTCTCGTGCATACCGGCGTCATAGATCCTTATGCATAGTACCATCTCGGGGGAAGAGGGATCATGATCCGACGAGCACGTGTCGTGATCACGGCAGAGAGTATTTCTTGACACCGAGTACATGTGTCGTTATCTTAGAGTGTCCAAAAAATGTCCCATCAACTACCCCCAGCCTTCGATCTTCTGACGCCGAGGACACGCGTCGTAAGGAGACGAAGGGTTCTGCAACTACCCCAACCACTTCATCATTGCCTCTAGCCGCTTTCCTCCGCTTAGGAGGTTGTGCGCATTAAATGCGCCTCTTCGTGCTTTGTGCCCAATGATGGGGATGGGTACTATATAAATGGGTTCTCTCTTTCCTTCTCACACTTCGCCATTTCGAACTCTTTAGAGATCCCTCGTCTGAAATCTCGTAGGAGACCCACTTCCTTACGTTGTCTACAAACCAATCTTCACCGGAGTCTTAAGGTCAACAGACCTATCCTTACTTCTGAACCTCCTAGAGGAAAGAACCACTCAAAGTTTTGAAGAAAACCTTCGTTCAAGTTCTAGTGAGTCCTTGTATTTTCCTTCTCTCCGCCCTTCTGTCTCTTCTTCTCTTCTTTCTTTCTTTTTTTTTGTTTTTTGATTCTTCGATAACCGAAGGTGTTTCTGATTTGTCGTTCTGTGACCCACCTTCAGGAAACCCCTAGGGGATCTTCGTAAAAAAAACTGTCATTCTTCTTTAGTTTTTGTCTTCTTTAGAGATACCCCGACGTTGGCCTGTCACCGAGGATTCCCAGACCAGTTCCTCGAGGCCCGGGAAGTACAAAGTGAAGGGAGAGGAGCAGAATAATAGGTTTAGGGCTCGATACCGTATTCCCCCAAACGTAGGTATAGATGAGTACGACCCAGTTTTGCACAACCGTATTATCAAGGTCGAGAATGAGATGTCATTTTTCACCAAGGCAATCATAGAGGGTGGAATTAGGTTCCCCCTGCCTCCTTTACTCCTCCAGTTCCTCGCTCATTTCAGACTCTTCCCGAGGCAGTGTTGCCTTAACGTATTTAGGATAATAATGGGGGTCTTAGAGCTTAACAACCGTCTCGACGTAACCGTTAGGCTCAACGATATCCTTTTTTGCTACTCCCTGTTGAGGGTCATGCCTCAGCAAAATTTCTACCTAAAAACCAGGGATCCCTGCATGTACCTTGTAACTCACCTCCCTGACTCGGACAAAGGATATAAGGATGACCTTCTGATCTTCAGTGGATCTTGGCAGCGGGGGACTGGTCCCTAGTACAGTGGCCTGATGTGCCTTTTTGAATGAAAAACGACAAGTACATCGGCCTCTCTGAGTCTACTATTGTTTTCCTTGGGATTCCTGAGGCAGAGGCAAGCCTTTGCCGCCGGGAGAGGATGGGGGTTAACCAGTGGCGCCCCATCAACAGGTACCAGCGCCAACCCCCCGATTCTGAGGCCCACNTTGACTCTCCGATAATCGGAGGTGTTTCTGGTTGTCATTCTGTGACCAACCTTCAAGAAACCCCTAGGGGATCTTCGTAAAAAAAACCGTTTTTCCTTTTTAATTTTTATCTTCTTTGGAGATGCCCCAACGTCGGCCTGTCACCGAGGATCCCCAGGCCAGTTCCTTGAGGCCCGGGAAGTACAAAGTGAAGGGAGAGGAGCAGAATNCCGAGGATCCCCAGGCCAGTTCCTTGAGGCCCGGGAAGTACAAAGTGAAGGGAGAGGAGCAGAATAATAGGTTTAGGGCTCGATACCGTATTCCCCCAAACGTAGGTATAGATGAGTACGACCCAGTTTTGCACAACCGTATTATCAAGGTCGAGAATGAGATGTCATTTTTCACCAAGGCAATCATAGAGGGTGGAATTAGGTTCCCCCTGCCTCCTTTACTCCTCCAGTTCCTCGCTCATTTCAGACTCTTCCCGAGGCAGTGTTGCCTTAACGTATTTAGGATAATAATGGGGGTCTTAGAGCTTAACAACCGTCTCGACGTAACCGTTAGGCTCAACGATATCCTTTTTTGCTACTCCCTGTTGAGGGTCATGCCTCAGCAAAATTTCTACCTAAAAACCAGGGATCCCTGCATGTACCTTGTAACTCACCTCCCTGACTCGGACAAAGGATACAAGGATGACCTTCTGATCTTCAGTGGATCTTGGCAGCGGGGGACTGGTCCCGAGTACAGTGGCCTGATGTGCCTTTTTGAATGGAAAACGACAAGTACATCGGCCTCTCTGAGTCTACTATTGTTTTCCTTGGGATTCCTGAGGCAGAGGCAAGCCTTTGCCGCCCGGAGAGGATGGGGGTTGACCAGTGGCGCCCCATCAACAGGTACCAGCGCCAACCCCCCGATTCTGAGGCCCACTGGTCGGGGTCAAGTGCAGGACCGAGACCCCCAAGTCGAGGAGGAGAAGAGGACCAAGCAAAGGCACGACAGCCCGAGCAGGGGATCCAGGGCCCCCTCCGCTTAACAGCCAAGCGGGAGAGGTCGTGGGTTACCCCCTTCATCCCAACAACAACAACTGCAGCAGAAGCAACAATTGCAGCAGAGGCAACAACAACAGCAGCAACGACAACAACAGCAGAGGCAGACTCTAATTCCCCCTCCGCAGACGGTAGAAGCCGCAGAGTGAAATTCTCGAGCCACTGATCATATGAACCGGGTGATTAGGGTCGATGATTCCATTCTGCAGGACCCCCATGTCGCCAACGCAGTGAGCGAGACGCTCTATTTCGAGGCCGATATGGAGGCTCATAGGGGGCGGACAACGAACATGTTGTTTCGTTCCATCATTCAGAATTCCCTAGTGGTAAGTTCATCTTTGCTTCAGTCTTTTCTTGTCGCGTTATTTTTTAATTGACAAGTCATTTCCTTCGCAGGCCTCCCAACAGATTTTCATAATCGCTGTGCGATATCATGCAGCTAGGATGGACCTCCAGCGGATCCAAGAACAGAAGGAAGAGGCCGAGGGGGCCCTGGCCAGTGCTAAGGAAGATGTAGCTATCAGGGACTCTACCTTCGCAGGACAGGCTGCTCAGATTGAGCAATTCCTCAAGGACGACAAATCGGCAAAGGTCGATGCTGAAAAGCTAAATACTGTCTTGGCTGACGCTGAGAGGAGGATCATGCAACAGACGCAACGGCTCTCTACGGCAAAGGAGAGGGCAGTAGGATCAGAGGAGAACTGTCTGGCTCTAACCCAGGAGCTAGACAGGATCAGGGCCGAGGCGAAGAACAGGAAGTCCGAGGAGCAAATTCGAGAGGAGTTTGCCGACGACGTGCTGCCTGCCCTCGAGGAGAACAACAAGGAGTTCTTCAAGAAGGGGTGAGACGAGGCACTCTGGGCTGCCAATATCCTTTCAGACTCCCCATTCTTCCAGATACACAGTTACGTGCAATCAGCAGAGATGGCGCAGGTCGAGGCCGAGATTGCTGCCGAGGGTGCAACTCCAACGCCGATGCAGGTTTTGGCAGAGCCACCCGAGGCAGTGATTCTGGTTCCATCTGACGAGGTTCTGCCGAACTTAGCCCCCAACCATAATATTCCCCAGACTCTTCCTACTGCTGATTCAGTCCCAGCTTTGCCTGCTCTCGAAGCTGCTCAACCCTTTTGCATTGATTCGCCTTGTAGCGATGTGTTGGAGATGCTCGGGGCCAGATGAAAACCTTTTTTTTCTTTCCTTGAACTGTACTCCTTCTCTTGTAGCTCTCGGGGACGCAAAGCCCCACTTTTGAAATGAAACTTTTTATGAGTACTTGCATTTCATTACGCGTATTTTTTCTCTTTTTTCTTTTTGTTTAAAAAACCTTGATAGCCCCGACACCTGGGGAGCAGTTTGGCTGGCCCGCTCGATTGGTTCAACTTCATCATTGCTAAGGACTGTGCACACCCGCGGGGTCTCACCCTTTGTGGAAGTTCATTCCTTCTTTTCATTCGGAGGAGGGAGTCCTTGAACTCTGCCCCCAAGGTCTTATCCTTCCAGGAGGCTTGCTCCTACTTTTCAGTCGGAGGTAGGAGTGCTTGAACTCTGCCTCCAGTGCCTTACCCTTCCAAGAAGCTTGCTCCTATTTTTCATTCGGGGGCAAGAGTCCTTGAACTCTGCCCCCAAGGCCTTACCCTTTCAGGAAGCTTGCTCCTATTTTTCATTCGGGGCAAGGGTCCTTGAACTCTGCCCCCAGGGCCTTACCCTTTCAGGAGGCTTGCTCCTGCTTTTCATTCAGGAGCAGTGAGTCCTTGAACTCTACCTCTAGGGCCTTACCCTTGTAATTTAGTTGTTGATAACCACTGAGGGAAATAACATTCAAAAATAGTACTTCTTTAGATTTATCACATTCCAAGGTCGTATTACAAAATTTTCTCTCATATCTTCTAATCTATATGATCCGGAGCCTCCTACAGATACCACTTTGTAAGGTCCTTCCTAGTTATGTCCCATTTTTCTTTCTACTGGGTCGCGAGTATTGGTCGTTATCCTTCTGAGGACCAGATCGCCGATTCGAAACTCTCGAGTCTTGACTCTTTTGTTGTGAAGTCAGGAAATCTTTTCCTAATACTTGGATACTCTCAAGGTGGCTATTTGCCTTCTTTCCTCTGCCAGATCCAAATCTAGGCCAAGTTAATGGTCGTTGCCCCCTATGTCGAAGGTTTGCGTTCTTATGGTTGGGAGCCCCACTTTCAAAGGTATGATTGCTTCCATCCTGAAAGATAGGGAGTAAGGGATTTCCCCTGTCGAGACCCGATGGGTAGTCCTATATACCCATAAAATGTTCAATAGTTCATCCACCCACTTTTCCTTAACTTTCTCCAATCTCTTCGTGATCCCATTGACAATCGTTTTGTTGGAGGCTTCTGTCTGCCCATTGGCTTGGGGGTTGGCAGGGGTGAAATGGAAATTACAAATTCCGAGTTGCTCGCAAAAGGATTTGAAACGTCCGCCTGTGAACTGAGTTCCGTTATCTAATACGAGTGCTCGGGAAATCCCAAATCTGATGACTATGTTTCTCCAGACAAACTTTTTAGCATCTATGTCGCGGATGTGAGTCAATGGCTCCGCCTCAACCCACTTGGTGAAGTAATCCGTTGCCATAATAAGGAATTTCTTGTTTCCAGGAGCCTTAGGCAGGGGTCCAACCAAGTCGAGCCCCCACTGGGCGAATGGCCAAGGGCTTGTTAAGGGGTGTAAGTCCCCCGCAGGCTGTTTGATTACCGGGAAGAACCTCTGACATTGGTCGCATTTTTGGACATACGCGCGCGCGTCCCTTTACATCCGCGACCACCAATATCTTTGAGACATGATGTAGTGTGCCATGGATCGCCCCTTAGAGTGCCCTCCCGCATATTCCTTCATGTACCTCATAGAGGAGGTCTTCTACCAGATCCTCCTGGACATATAGTAGGTAAGGCCCTGAGAACGACCTTCGGTATAGCTTCTGATCCAGGGAGACCCAAAATCTCGGGGCTTTGAGTTTTATCTTCTTGGCTTCCTTCAAACACTCCGAGAGGTCTCCTATCACCAAAAATCTAAGAAAAGGATCAATCCAGTTAGGCAGCTTGTGTGATTCCTGGACGGCCATCACCTCAGGAGCTTTATCTATACTGGAAGTGGGAAGATACTTTATGGTGATTCTGTGCGGCAGAGAGAAATCCAGTGCCGAGGCTAGGCTAGCCAAGGCATCGACATACGCATTCTTGTCTTGGGATACTTGCTTGATCTCAATCTTTCCGAACTTACGGATTACAGTTGTCACCTTGTGATAATAAGCCTTCATCCTAGGATCCTTTGTCTCAAACTCTCCGTTAACCTGGTTGACTACCAGCATAGAATCGCACTATACGACCAAGTCCGTAACTCCTGTCGCCTTGGCTAACCGAAGCCCTGAGATGAGGGCCTTATAGTCGGCTTCATTATTGGATGCTTTGAATCCCAGCCGAACGGCCTGTTCGGCGACCATCCCATCTGGAGAGATTAGCAAGATACCGATTTCGGACCCTTTATTGTTGGAGGAACCGTCTACACATAAAATCCATGGCGGTCCCTTATAATTTTTTGGGGACGTTATGTCGGGAGGTGACCTTTCCGGGACGGGAGGTTTCCCGAAAAACTCTGCTATGAAGTTCGCCAATACCTGACCCTTTATAGCGGTTCGAGGCTTGAAATAAATGTCGTGTTCTTCCAGCTCTACTGCCCACTTGGAAATCCTTCCAGAGAGGTCTGTCTTCCTCAAAATGGTCTTTAAAGGTTGATCGGTAAGGACAGTAATTGGGTACGCTTGAAAATAATGTCTTAGTTTTCTCACAGTTATGATCAGGGATAGAACGAGTTTCTCTAGGGGCAGGTATCTTGTCTCCGCGTCTAGCAGCGCCTTGCTTATGTAATAAATCGACTTCTGGTGGTGCTCATATTCACGAATGAGCATCCTGCTGACGGCAAATTCTGATACGAAAAAGTACAAGAATAGCGTTTTCCCCTAGACAGGGACAGATAGGGTCGGGAGAGCCCTGAGGTATTCCTTGATTCCTACCAGGGCGTCTTCACACTCTTGGGTCCACGTATCCTTCCCGGCCCCTTTGATGGCCCCAAAAAAGGGTTTGCATTTGTCCGAGGAGCGCGAGATGAAACGGTTAAGTGTTGCTAGCATCCCTGTGAGCTTTTGGACTTCTCGGACTGTTCGAGGGCTCCGAACATCTAGGATCGCTTGAATCTGATCCGGGTTAGTTTCGACTCATCGTTGACTTACCAGATATCTGAGAAATTTACCTGACTCCACTCCGAAAACACACTTCACGGCGTTCAGCTTCAGCCCATACTCCCTGAGAGTGGAGAAGGTATCCGCCAAATTCACCAGGTGGTCACAACTTCGTTTGCTCTTTACCAACATATCATCAATGTAGACCTCCATGGTATTGCCGATTTGTCTTTTAAACATCCGATTCATCAGCCTCTGGTATGTTGTCCCGACGTTCTTCAGCCCAAATGACATTACTTTGTAGCAGTAAACCCCCCTTGGAGTGATAAACGTCGTCTTTTCCTGATCCGGAGGATAGAGAGGGATCTGATGATATCCTGCTCGGGCATCCAAGAAGTCCATACGTTGATATTCTGTAGTGGCATCCACTAACTGGTCCATCTTTGGCAGGGGGTAGTCGTCCTTGGGACACGCCTTGTTTAGATCAGTGAAGTCTACGCAAACATGTCATTTCTCCCCTTTTTTCTTCGCACAGACCGTGTTAGACAGCCACTTTGAGAACTATACTTCTCGGATGGTATTGGCCTGCAGGAGTTTATCGATTTCCTCGTTAACCGTTCGGGCGTGGTGCGGTGCCATGTGTCGTGACTTCTGCTTTACTGGCTTGTGCGCCGGGTCGATATGCAGCTTGTACGTGATTATTTCGAGATCCACTCCCTTCATCTCAATTGCGCTCCAAGCGAACACATCTGTATTTTCCCTCAAGAAGTCAATCATCTCCTCATGTTCGACTATGGACATCGCAGTTTCAATCAAGAAGTACCTTTCCTCTTCACCATCCACTAAGGGCACCTTTCGGAGGTCCTCCACCGATCGTTCTGTCGGGTCAGTCCGGGGGTCATCCATTCCTGGACACCTAAACTGTGATTGCTATTTTTTTAGGATCTTTTTTTGGGGCGCGCCCCTTCTCTTGGGTGAAAACCCCTGCTCTCACAGCCAAGAAAAAACAGTTTTTTCCAGACGCTTGGTCCCCTTAGATCTCCATGATCCCTTCTAGCGTAACAAATTTTGATTTTTGGTGATAAGTGGAGTGCACCGCTCCCAGCGCATGCAACCATGATCGTCCCATGATCACATTTGTAGGGAGAGTCCGTATCGATCACGACAAACTCCGTATTGATGGTGAAAGGACCCGTGACAACTGGTAATGTGATTTTGCCTATGGACAAAGCGAACGAGCTGTTAAATCCGACGAGGGGCGTCCTGACCTTGGTAAGGTCCTTGAGGCCAAAGCCCATCCGTTTTAAGGTCTCTGAGTACATCACTTCCGAGGAACTCCCAAAGTCGACCAACAGCCTCTTGACGTCGAACCTGCCTATCTTCAGGGTTATGATCAGGGCCAAGTCCGCGTCGGAGAACGTGATACCTGGCTCGTCAATCCTGGTCCTCTTGTTGGGTGGTCCCCCATCACTCTTTGCAGTCTTTCTCGTAAAGGCTACTCTTTTAAGGTCGGACTCAAACTCCTTGGACGTCGGGCGATCCAGTGGACATACATGGATCACGTCTATGACATTGTCTTGCTCCACGGCCGGGGCAGGATCGCGTCCCTCTTCTGACTTGGGTCCAAGAAAGATTTTTATACTCTGCAATTTTTGGTACCATAGCCGAAATCCCGGTGATAGGAACACTTAACCTTTTGATCAAGGGTGGAGGGATCGCTCTGCATCCTAGGCGGCCACTTGAAGAACGGCTCATGCTTGATCTTATGAAGCAACCTGTAGATGGGTTTCTTGAACATAGTGTGAACACCTTTGAATGACCCTCCCAGAGGGAGTACCAGCCCCTTTCGAGAAGTGTCTTCCCGCTCCCTTTTTTTCTCTTAGGTAGGGGGTTTCTGCCTTTGCTGCTCCCCATTTCGTCCTCGATCCTAGAGTACTTGTTTATTCGGGCCATCAACTCGCCCATATCTGAGGGAGTCTTCTTAGTTAGGGATCGGTACAGGTCTGTGTCCCTTGTCAAGCCAAGCCTGAAGGATGTCGCTGCTATGACTTCCGAACATTCCTCTACCTCATTAACCTCTTCTCAGTACCGGATGGCGTACTGGCGAAGGGTTTCAGATTCCCTCTGCCTGAGCATCAGTAATGATCCAACGTCTTTAGGCCGCTTACTCCCCGTCATGAATCGGGCTAGAAATTGTCTCGTCAACTCCTTCCATGATCCAATGTTGTTGGAAGGGAAAGTCTCGAACCACTTCATCGCAGAATCTCTCAAGCTCATGGAAAACACTCGGCAGAGGAGCTTTTGGTCCGAATGATACAGGGACATTATTTGCTTGTATTACCTGGGGTGAGCTTCGGGATCTGATCTCCCATCGTAAGTTTTAAACCTTGGCACGACGAACTTCTTTGATACCTCCATCTTTCGGATATCCCTAATAAAAGGTGATTGCATGGTCTCGTCTTTAGCATCATCCCGGACAGCCCTGCCTTTTCTCGTGGATTCCAACCGAGCTCTGAGATCAGTTTCCACCCCAAAGGGATGTCTTCTGAGGTCTCCAAGTTCACTGATAGGGTTCCCCTTCTTTGGGCGTCGCGTGAAAAGGGTTGAATTCTCCTCAAACTCGTCTTCCCTTCCTCCGCCTTAACAGTCCTCACCGGAGGTCGTCCAAGGCTAAAAATCTTGCCTTCTTGGAATGATTGTCGAGGGGGTGCTCGTTGGCTCTTGGACGCTTCGGGGCCCTGGAGCCTTCAACCTTGTTATTCAAATGATTCCTCAGGTCCTCAGTTTCCACTTCCCGGGCGGGAAGTCCACGAGAAAGGAACGAGTCCCTCGATCCTTTGCCGGAGGCGACGAATTCGTTGAGCCGACTTAGGACATTCACATTGTCTTTTTCCAATTGTCGTAGTCGATCCCCAAACTTTTCTTCGATCACCTCTACCAGTTGACGAGCCAAGGGGGCGGATCCTCCTGACCTGATGTCCATGCTGGTTTGAGGAGTAAGCCCCCTTAACTGAATAGAGACATTTCTGTCATCATCAGCGTGACCCCTCCCTCCATCATGACGTGGAGCTTGCAACTCGAGACTTCTTTGTTGGGAACCTTTCCCTTTCTGTCGAGTGTTCACCATGGTCACTGTTCTTTCTAGAGAAGAAACTAGGAAAACTAGTCGTTTCTCACAGACAGCGCTAGATTGTGCGTGCAGGATCTTGCACAATATAAACACGAGAAAAAATCTCTCCCGTGGTGAACACGTATCCGAAATTGAGTGGTTGAGTTTGCTAGTTAAACAGGTTGTGGGGGTCGAAGGTGGATAATCAATCATTGGTATAAGTCGCCTGAGTGATCCTGAAAAACACAAGGGGGTTCCTGGAACAAAGAAAAACAGGTTAGAAGGACGCCGGAGTGTTTTTCGGCGTATCCCCTCCAACAATCAAGTCAGTTTTTTGAGAGAGGAAAAAANAACTAGTCGTTTCTCACAGACAGCGCTAGATTGTGCGTGCAGGATCTTGCACAATATAAACACGAGAAAAAATCTCTCCCGTGGTGAACACGTATCCGAAATTGAGTGGTTGAGTTTGCTAGTTAAACAGGTTGTGGGGGTCGAAGGTGGATAATCAATCGTTGGTATAAGTCGCCTGAGTGATCCTGAAAAACAGAAGGGGGTTCCTGGAACAAAGAAAAACAGGTTAGAAGGACGCTAGAGTGTTTTTCGGCGTATCCCCTCCAACAATCAAGTCAGTTTTTTGAGAGAGGGAAAAAAAAGAACATTGTATGAAGGTTGAGAGAGGGTTTATTGCGTACCTCATCATGCGTTTTGTGAGTAGTATTTATACCTTAAAAATTCATGATTGCTGTCAGTATGACCAGTAGGTGATCATTAGAGGTGGGTAACGTGCGCACTGATTTTTAGGAGAAATGACACCTTCCTTAACTGCTCGGGACCCCGAGCAACCAATGCATCACCCTCGGTCTGTTGAGCATTTAATGACTTTTCACTCGGTCACAAGAACATTCATTGCCTTTCATTTCCGGGTGTTCACACATTAAATGTTGTCTCATCAAGGGAAAAGTGCATTAAATACTAGTTTTCCAAGTCATGTGTCAGCAAGGGCATTCTGGTCTTTTTGCCTCTGATCTGACACAGTACGCCACGTGTCAGCTCCCCTTTAGTTGAATCTTCTGCTTTCCTGTGCGTCCTGATACTATCTAAATAAGATCAGGTCATGATGACTAATCTAGCCTAACCCAAGCTGATAACCTGTCTATCAATAGCCCTGCAGAAACAGAAATGTCGATGTAGTGGGTACACATCGGTGTCGAGGACCTAATACGGTTAAGAACCGATGTACCCACCCATTCGACCGAGGAATACGTGTCGTCTGTGCATACCGGCGTCGTAGATCCTTATGCATAGTACCATCTCAGGAAAAGAGGGATCATAATCTGACGAGCACGTGTTATAATCCCGAGAGAGATTATTTCTGGACACCGAATACACGTGTTGCTATTTAGGGGTTGTCCGAAAAATGTCCTATAAGGAACCATAAAAGAAACTGGAGCATATGTTAGACTCGTGAAGCAAACTTATCATGATCAAACTGGAAAGTACGACGAATTCTGTAAGCTCTTGAAGGATTACACGGCTAAAAGAATGGATATTTCCCGTCTATTAACAAAAGTGAAGAAACTGTTTGATGGGTATGGCGATTTAGTTTCTGGGTTCAACTCTTTCTTGCCGGTGAACTATGTCGCCACTTCGCCGGAGGTGTACAACAATGTGGTGGTGGACGATGAAACTCCGACTTCATAGTGGGTGTCACAGATCGAGTTTATAAACAAGGTTTATAAGCGTTTCATAGACGATCAATGTAAGTTTAAATCGTTTCTTGAAGCTTTGAGTAGGTGGAGATTTGGGGCCAAAGACATTAGTCTGCTCGATCAAGATGTTGCAATTATTTTCAAAGAACACCGAGATTTGTACATTGAGTTCATGGGGTTTTATGGGCATTGTTTAGAGGAAAAGTCGAACGATCTTGAAGAGAACAAATGGGTGTTAGAGACTCCGAGGAACAAAGATTCACGTTTTAGGAACAGAAGGCTATGCCCATATGAAAAGAAATTATGCGATTGTGAAGATACTTTGTTTGAAGCAGACATGGTATTACATTCGTTAGAATCAACTAAGAATGACATGGAAAAACTGGTGGGCGACATCATGTTGGGTATAAACAAAGAACCAGAGAGAGAAATCGACGTTGAAAACTTTTTCACAGTTAAGAATTTGAGGTGCATTGAAAGATTATACCATGACCATGGTTTTGTTGCAGTGAACTCGCTGAAACAACATCCAGAGATGGCATCGATGATCATAGCGTCTCGTCTGGATCAGAAACTCAAGGAAGTGGATGCGCTTCATGATGAATTTAAGGGGGGTTTTGCTATTAAATTCAAAAATCTCCACGAAAAAGCACCAAGAAAAAGAGCTTGATCTCAGAGAACACGAAATCAATAGGGAATGAGGCTAACGATATGGATGAGGAACAGTATCAGAAGAGGAGGGGGTGGGGATGAACATTTCCAAGCAGTGACTTTTATTGTTGTGTCCTAGTACTACTTGTGAATGCATTTCACAATGATTTAATTGTTTCTGTAATTGATTTCGTTGAAACGGCCCCTGAAATCTTAGATTTACTGCTGGACAGTCTGTCCAGCCAGTCCCTAGCTCGCGCTAATGAGTACAATTGGTGTTTTACTTCTTTGTTTTTTTCTTTATTGAATATATTGGCCATTTTCTTCATTATGTCTGATGATCAATGGCGCGTTTGTTCTTTTGTTGTTATTGTCCACATTATATTGGAATTAATGTCGTGTGTCTCTTTGGATGTACATTGACATAATGCTTCTAATCTTTCTCTTCTATCGTGCATAATCATTATTTGGTAGAACACCAAAATAATTCTGAATTTCAAGCTCATGATTTTTTACCATTATGTCAAAGTTACAACTTTATAGTTTCATAATCAAGTTGACTTTGTATGATAATTGATATATATATACATCGTGGTGAAGTGGTGGTATGGCAGCAGTAGAGTTGGCAATGGAGTGGCAGGGTAGTAGAGTGGTGGGGGCTGACAGAGGTAGTGATGATGGTGGCACTAAGGGTGGTGGAGATGCTAGTGTTGGTGGTGGTGGTGGTGGTGGTGGATGGGACTGAGGATGGTGGTGAAGCTGGAGTGATGGATTTGGACTTATCATTTGATAATGGGTAATACTATACATTTTATGTCATTACCTGTTGTCGGAAATGGATATGTGTTACTACAAGCTACACAATGAAGTATGCACTATTCAATAGTGGTCATTCTGTTCCTATGCTCTATGACCACATAGCAAATTCAACCTAGCTGCAACGAATGTGCTAATTGGTGATCAACTGTTCACCAGCTTTGTCATTATCAGCTCCATATTTCTACTTCAATTCCCTTCATGTTCTACACTGGCCAATACAGCTATATCAAATCTTCATCCAGAGTGTCCAAGACAGTAGATAATCTACAGCTATATCAAATCAAGCAGGCGGAGAATCATGAAATTGATAACATTCTGAATATTAACGGTAGATTAGTCATAGTGATACAGTTTATGGGCAGAATGCAGATGAGTAATGCTCCTGATTCATAATCCCTCAGTGTAGGCAACTCCGGTGGACTTCAACCATGCCCCGCCTTGTATCAGTTCTGCCACCGTGAACTTCATAGCCTCAGCAGGGTCAGTGATTACCCGATAACCTGGCCATTGTACTCTGTTGCTAGTACCTGCGCCTGGTCCTCTATTCATATACTCCCCATAATACAATGTATTTAATGCAAAATCCCCATTCCACTCGGCCCAACCAGCAGGATCAATATGATCACCAATGTATGATTGCATCACTACCGTTCTGGAATACTCCTTCCAAGGACGACCAAGGTATGTTGGGAATGAGCTTTGAACCGGGGTGAGATCAGGGCTTGCTATGATATCACAATCCTGGATTGAAGTTCCAGTGTTCTGATTCGGGTCAGTTCGGCCTTGTGCTGTTACCATGTTCTTCTGGTTTTTCATGGGTAGTCGGGCCACGAGTTTGCATTTTTGGAATACCACAGCTGCATTGCCGAAGATGAAGTCGACAGTTCCGGTGACATAGGAGTCTCTATAGAATTGCCTCAGAGAATGTGCATAGCAAGTGTCCTGGTAAGCATCAATCCGGCAACGGTTTATGACAGATTCATCAGCTCCAACACGGAGCGCCACGGCTTGATGCTTCTCTGGCCCTGCTGTGTTTTGAACACAAATGTCCTGCAGTATAAATCCATCACCAACAGCAGCTGCAATCGAAAAAAATAGACACATGAGGTCGGTGAGAGATGAGGTGAGAAGTTACTCATTTGAGATTTCAAAAGCAGGTCATATTTCATGAACCATAGATTAAGTTATGATTAGCAGACATTACTGAAAAGAAAACATGATCGACTCGAATACTTTACCAAGAGTGGCAGATTTGAAGGTTGTTGATCCATCAACCACGTTGAGACTACCGGTTATGATGGTCTGATCCATACCATCACCAACAATCATCAAATTCTTTTTCTTCTTCCCCACTTCCACATTCTCTATGTAAGTTCCTCTCTTGACATATATCACGTACCTTGTCTTGCTCTTATCAGGCACCGATGAAACTGCTTCTGAGACTGTACTGTAATTCCCAGTCCCATCCTGTGCCACAACCACATCAGCTTTTATGTCATTTGCTGAACTTTCTAGCAGTTTCCGATCTCTCAATTTGACCCATGATGGAAACATTCCATTCAAGTGCTGCAACATTTCCTCGGGGGAATCAGATACAGCAGCTAGAATTGCCAAAGAAGCACTTGCTCTTGAGATCAAGTCCTGAAGAATTGACTCCATTGTTGATCTCCCCAACTCATGAAGCCCATCCAAGCATGTAACATGGTTTGTAAGTACATTACTGATCCATGCCTGTGCATCAGCATGAGACAGGGTATTCCAATTCGCTAGAGCCACAATCGAATCAGTTACTCGATCAATGGACAAGTCCACTAGCTCGAGGCAATCCGCCAACGCTGCCTGCTCATTATGGTCATTGATCCGATTCTTAACTTGGCTAGCCACCTCAATTGCACTCTCCATGTGTTGCACATAGCTCATCAAGAATTTCTGCAGAATGGTCAAATCATCTGATTGAATCAGTCCATCGGAGACTACCTCAGAGACCATGGTAAGGCATGCCTCGGGATTATGAGCCCGGTGACATATATGGGGACGGACTGATGGATCATATTGGCTGGTTTTGATTAGATTTGGAACAAGAAAAGCCACGGAGAAGATTATAGCAGATAGTGAAAGGACAAAGTAGAGAGTCTTGCAGCCAAGTATGGTACTCTTGGGTGATTCTAGCAGAGGTTGGTAAGTACTAGCCATGGTGAAAGTTATGTCAATCTTGGTTTGCTATTCTATCTTCTTTCTGAGTGCCTTTATAACAAAATGGAGCAACATGACAGACCATAATTTACGCAGTCACACAAAAGTCTGCCACAATTTTCTCAGTATCATGTGCCAACATAATGATGGTAGTGGCCATATCGAGTCCATTATTGATTGTATGGGGAGGCACGAAAGAGGAGTGGCCTACACAGTGCTGGTTCTGCTTAAAATATTGAAACTCACTTACCCTTTAACTCCATGGCTTCAAATTCTATAAACACATCAATGGAACTCAGCGAAAGCCACGTCCTTTCTTTTTTTTTCTCTCTCTTTCTCTTTTTCTCGAACTCATGTTGTGGAGGTTTATGCCTCCCTGTTATTTGACCACTGAACGAAGCTGTTCGCGCTTAAGGTTAGTTTTGAANAAATTCTATAAACACATCAATGGAACTCAGCGAAAGCCACGTCCTTTCTTTTTTTTCTCTCTCTCTCTTTTTCTCGAACTCATGTTGTGGAGGTTTATGCCTCCCTGTTATTTGACCACTGAATGAAGCTGTTCGCGCTTAAGGTTAGTTTTGAATTTTGTTCAAATATGCAGATGGTGTGGTGTTAAGGCAGTGTACAAGTCAAACAGAAGCTGATTAGCTCAATCTGATGGCAAAATGCCAATTTACTTCTCTGAGCTCTGCTTTTGTAAAAGTAAAAGTTTAAGTTTGAAGGTGCGGCTTCTGGGGATATTTANGGTTAGTTTTGAATTTTGTTCAAATATGCAGATGGTGTGGTGTTAAGGCAGTGTACAAGTCAAACAGAAGCTGATTAGCTCAATCTGATGGCAAAATGCCAATTTTCTTCTCTGAGCTCTGCTTTTGTAAAAGTAAAAGTTTAAGTTTGAAGGTGCGGCTTCTGGGGATATTAAAGCCTTTCAAAAAGATTGAATATGCCTTTGTAAAGATTTTGATTGGGACATTGTGTCGAACACGGGAATCATAGTAGGTAGAAAGATAACGTGATAAGGTGTGAAAGTATCAAAGAGATATGAATCCAGTAGGAACCTTTAGAAATTGAATAAGAAATTCTTCACTTCCTTTAGCATTAGATTAGATGCCATTCGAACTTGAATCTCATCGAATCCGAACCCAATTAGCCAAATATAATTAGTTATTTGATGAAACTAAGTTAAAATTCAATTCTATTAAGTCATTCTGGTTGGATTTGTTAAGCATAGAAAGTTCCACATTCTTCAATTAATGGGCCTATGGGCAGACCAATCTCAACTAGTACCATTATGTCTACAACCACAAAATAGTTGGTAAACAGAGCAGGAAGACTTCTGGAAGGGAAAGCCAATAACAGTCAAGCCATTATTACCCCTCTTTTCAGGCAAGGCAAGCCTGTTTCAGGGTGCAAGCCTACACTATGAGATTTTTTTTTCCAGGTCATTTCATCACTACACATTTATCTACAGGAGACCTCATCGCACCCACATTAGAGCCAAAGCTAGGGTCCCCTAACATGCTTTGGACGCTGAAAAGTAGATTTAACCTCCACCGAATTGCTATAGTTATAAAGACTTAAATTCAATTATTGAACAAAAAAATTCAAGTTCTTATCTATTGCTCGATGGTTATACTATGAGATCTGTAACACAAAGTATACACCATAAGATAATCCGCACTTGGCAGCAATGCCAAAGAGCAAAAGAACTAATGCTATATTGCCACTATTAGCAGATAAAGTTCCAAGAAAAGAACAAAGAGAAAGAGACACAGCCAAGCATTAACAAAAGGTCACCACTACCTCCACTTGTAAAACCCACTAATCCAACAACAAACTTTTCCATTCCTCTCACTCTTATTGCTGCTTACATTACTATTTCAAGAATCAGCAGGACAAAGGATTATGTCCTGTTGATCCTCTCTCTCTCTCTCACTCATGAACTCGGAGGATTCTCATTCTCTCTCAGAGAGGCTTTTCTGCCTCTGAAAAAAAAGGTTTTTCTCTCATGAACAGCATCAAGAGATTACGGAAACGCATATCCTTAGAACAAAGCATATACCATAAGATCAATGCGCACTTGACAGTAAGCAAAGACAGAACAGAATAGGCAAAAGGCAACAGAGGTAAAGCACTAAATGCTACATTGCCACAATTAGCGCATGAAGTTCCAAGAAAAAGAACAAAAGATAAAAGACATACACCCAATCATTCATTCACAAAAGGTCACCAACTCCACTTCTACAACCCACTAATCCAAAAACAGATCTTTTACATTCCTCACGTTATTATTGAAGGTCACATTACTTGGTGACAACGTAGTGATCATTGATAGTTCTGTTGCTAAAGTCTATGAGGCAAATCTTCATCGACTGAATGTTTTCAAGCATCAGCAATCTCAGATGCATCAACAGCTGCAAGGATGAGCTCAGGGTGAATGCTTCCCACATAGTTCCCATCCAGCGCGTTCGGGAGTCCCAGCGATTTCAAAGCCAAATGAGCTGCTTTCTGCCCGGATATCATCATTGCTCCGAAAGTAGGTCCCTGTATAAACAACACCATATTATACATCCATTAGTATGGTCAGAACAAGAGTGTTGTCTAGTTCTTGACTTTATTTTCACATTATGCAACCAAAGTAAAGGACTCATTTTGTCATTTTTTTAAGTTTTTAAGAGGATTCAAACCCACTTAACTCTTAATGTACTAAGTGAAAGTCAAAAGTCAAATTAACTTGGTTCTACCTCCCTAATAGCATCACAAACAATTGTTTCGTATGGTGGTATCCTCCAANGTCAAAAGTCAAATTAACTTGGTTCTACCTCCCTAATAGCATCACAAACAATTGTTCCGTATGATGGTATCCTCCGATATGTAACTCGAAAAAACTAACAAATATGGTTGTATCTTCTGATATCGTACTCGAGGAAAACAAACAAATAAGCCATAAAAAGGAAAAATCTGACTGCAATGCATCAAGAAAATGTATTGGCAGTGGTATTAGATTACTTTCATTGAAATAAACTATGTCGACAATAGCTTTTCCTTGCAGGATTACAACTTATTTCTGAATAGTGTACAACTTGGTTATTAGTATCACCAATCCTCACCTTTTTTTAGACCCAAATTTAAATTTGAGTAAAAATAGCCCAAAAACCTTTATAATCTTATACCCAAATCTATTTCAAATCAATGGAGACTCAAATTTTTACTGAAATCAAGTGAAACCCAAATTTTTACTGAAATCACCAATGATTAGATTTTATTNTTGAGTAAAAATAGCCCAAAAACCTTTATAATCTTATACCCAAATCTATTTCAAATTAATGGAGACTCAAATTTTTACTGAAATCAAGTGAAACCCAAATTTTTACTGAAATCACCAATGGTTAGATTTTATTCTCCTTTAAAAATCCAGTAGTCATATTTCACTCTCCTTTGCACTGCTTTAAATTTGAGTCTATCCTCTTTTAAATTTGAATTTGTCCATTGGAGTTCTTTGTATCAAATCAAACTTTTTCCCCAAATGTNTATTTCACTCTCCTTTGCACTGCTTTAAATTTGAGTCTATCCTCTTTTAAATTTGAGTTTGTTCATTGGAGTTCTTTGTATCAAATCAAACTTTTTCCTCAAATATTGACTAAAATTTTAGTAAAAATTTGAGTGACAGGTTGGAGATGCTCTAAAGTAGTTACTCCCAAAAAAAATTGAACCATTTCTCTTCTTTACGCCGCTATGAAAATTGACATTTGAGATACTTCTAAATTTCATAACTCAATGACCTTATATGAATCCATGACTATCTGATTGGCCAAATCTAATTTAAACAAGAATTTTCATCAAGAAGATCACCATTTCCAAGACCATTGTAGTGGCCTGTAGCCATAAAACCAAGAAATTTAACACTGATATTTGATATGAATCCCTCAAACTATAGCCCTAAACTTTAATAAGGTCAAACAAAGAAATTTGAGTAATGGATTGTCATGAACAAATGAATATTGGACACAGTATGCATGGGAAAACAGAGTATATAAGTCAAAATCGACCACACAATTACTCCTAAAATCAATGCCAAAACAAAAAGGAAAAAATTTACCATTCTAGGAGATCCATCAATTTCAGCAACCTCCATGCCAGTAACAATCATTCCTGGAACTACCTCTCTGGTGAGCCTCACAATGGCATCCTCAGCAGCATTCATGTCCAAAGCCTTCATTCCAGGCACACTATCAATCATCCCAATGCTCTTCAACCTCTTAACACCAGTGGCTCCAAAAGGACCATCATGACCACATGAGCTCACCACCACCTTAGCCTCCATCACATTCGGGTCCATACAAGATTGAGTGTCATGGTTCATCGATACCAATGCCCAATTGGTCACCACACCACCTACTCTGTTTCCCTTCACAATCAAATCCTCGGCTGCGACAGCGTTGAAAAGCTTCACATTGGGTCGAGCTAAAAGCTTGCTCATGATTGTGGAAGTGAACAAAGCCGCATGTTTGATCACCACGTAGTTGTCCTGTTCGTCGTAGTCCACACACAGTTCATCGAGGAAGTGATGAGCTGGTTTTCGAACCACCATGCCAGAGAAGAGTTGGCCGCCGAGCCATGCTCCACCACCGGGGCTCACAGATTGCTCAATGATAGCCACCTATGCATCAACATACAGAAGCATTGTGTATATGGTCAAAACTATCAGGATTAGAAATCAAATTATGAACTTCTGATTGTATTTGGATTTCGAATTAGAGTTCTGAAATCCAATCTAATTTCTTGGAGATGACCNGAACTTCTGATTGTATTTGGATTTCGAATTAGAGTTCTGAAATCCAATCTAATTTCCTGGAGATGACCCAATGCTTTCATTCAAATTACAAGTCTGATTTCTAGAAAATATCAAATGAAAGTAACCCATCTTCGATCTTCTTTATTCCACCACAAAGTCGATTGAATATTAACAATTTTTTTTTTTTTTGGAGAACCTCGACGGTGCGAGGAAATATTAACAATTACAAGTTCAGTGATGTCTGAACCTAAGTGAATCACTTTCCAGAGAAACCCCTATAGAAAGGATTAAAATCTATTAATCCAATCAATGCTTTCATTCAAATTACAAGTCAGATTCTTGGAAAATATCAACAGAAAAGAAACCCATCTTCAATATGTTCTTCTATTCCACCACAAAATTTTCTGAATAATACCAATAATAAACTAGTGGTTTCTGAACCTAAGTGGATCACTTTCACAGAAACCACAATAGAGAAGATTAAACTCAGATACCTGTACTGATGGATTCTTGCTGAGTTCATATGCGCAGGAAAGTCCAGCAGAGCCAGCACCGACGATGACAACATCTGTATCAGCATAGGTGATCATGTCCATCATGTATCGACGGGTCATTTCACGAGAAACAATCGATTCTTTAATGGGTGCAAATTTGAAGGACTGAAGATCATAAGGTGGAGACGAAGCAGACATGGAAACAGAGAGGTTTTGTGGGTGGTTGGCCTTGATGGGTTGGACGCTAGAGGGTGATGAAATGGGGACTCCATAGACGGAAGACTGGTGGGTGTCCAAGAAACTGGTCTTGAGCTTGGAGGAGAGCAAAGTTGAGGACATGGTTGCCATTATAGTGCTGAAGAAGCTCTGTGGGGGGTTTTGTGAAAGAAGTGTGAGGGAAGTGGATAGCGAGAGTGCATATTTATGGAGGTGATCAATAGGAATATCTGGGGAGTGTTAGGGGACAAGTGTGGAGAGGATAGGAATTGGAGGGTCTAGAATTTTTAGGCTACTTGATGATGAACAGTGAATCTTGTGGTTCTACTCCAAGCCTTTTTTTTGGTAAATTACACTTTATCTATTACCCTTATTTTATTTTGTATTCTTAATTATAAAATTTTTTACATTATACCCTAAAATATTAATTTTATTTCATATCACTTCAATTAATTAATAACGAATGTCAATTTTTTAAAGATAAATGCACATGTGAGTGGTGTGTACTGCTAATAAACAACTGCTTATTACACATGTACAAATCAAAAATCAAGAAAAAATACCTATTCATGACTTTATCATTCTTAAACTCTAAAATTTCTTCCTTTGCCTGCTTTTTTTTCTTTTCCTTTTTAAAAGTCATTTGGTTATAAAAGAGGTAAAATAAAGTGAAACTAGGCATGTGGCAAAAAGTTCTTTGAAGTTTTCTTCCTTTTTTTGAAAGATTTTTAAGTTTGTCGTTATCTATTAAAAAAAATGAAATAAAATTAATATTTTAGAATATAATATAAGAAATTTTATAGTTAAGAGTATCTGGTGAAACAAGGGTAATAATTTAGGAAATAAAATATAATTTTACACGACTAAAATAAATATTATTTTATGGGTAAAATTTATTAACTTTTGAACTAGACTTACTTATTAGATTAATTACGATTTCATTTTGTATATGGACTTAACAAAAATGGTAACGTATCTTCAAAATTTATTATTTTAATTGGTATTTTTATCATTTTTATGAGTTATTTTATAATTAAAAAAGTTACTATTTTTATAAATAATTTTTTATTTTTGTGGATGTTTTTACTATTATTGTAGATATTTTTATTATTTTTTTTTAATACAAAAAAAAATTATCACTTTTATAGATGATTTATCATGGTATTTTTATCACTGTTTCNTATCTGGGGAGTGTTAGGGGACAAGTGTGGAGAGGATAGGAATTGGAGGGTCTAGAATTTTTAGGCTACTTGATGATGAACAGTGAATCTTGTGGTTCTACTCCAAGCCTTTTTTTTGGTAAATTACACTTTATCTATTACCCTTATTTTATTTTGTATTCTTAATTATAAAATTTTTTACATTATACCCTAAAATATTAATTTTATTTCATATCACTTCAATTAATTAATAACGAATGTCAATTTTTTAAAGATAAATGCACATGTGAGTGGTGTGTACTGCTAATAAACAACTGCTTATTACACATGTACAAATCAAAAATCAAGAAAAAATACCTATTCATGACTTTATCATTCTTAAACTCTAAAATTTCTTCCTTTGCCTGCTTTTTTTTCTTTTCCTTTTTAAAAGTCATTTGGTTATAAAAGAGGTAAAATAAAGTGAAACTAGGCATGTGGCAAAAAGTTCTTTGAAGTTTTCTTCCTTTTTTTGAAAGATTTTTAAGTTTGTCGTTATCTATTAAAAAAAATGAAATAAAATTAATATTTTAGAATATAATATAAGAAATTTTATAGTTAAGAGTATCTGGTGAAACAAGGGTAATAATTTAGGAAATAAAATATAATTTTACACGACTAAAATAAATATTATTTTATGGGTAAAATTTATTAACTTTTGAACTAGACTTACTTATTAGATTAATTACGATTTCATTTTGTATATGGACTTAACAAAAATGGTAACGTATCTTCAAAATTTATTATTTTAATTGGTATTTTTATCATTTTTATGAGTTATTTTATAATTAAAAAAGTTACTATTTTTATAAATAATTTTTTATTTTTGTGGATGTTTTTACTATTATTGTAGATATTTTTATTATTTTTTTTTAATACAAAAAAAAATTATCACTTTTATAGATGATTTATCATGGTATTTTTATCACTGTTTCAATACTACAATAGTATTAAATATTAGTATGGTACGAAAATTATTTTTTTTTGATATCGTAAACAACTCTTTTTTTATAGGTCATTGTTAAAGGTGAGTTTTACCCGTAGGTTCATGTTAACCATTGTATGAAAGTTTAGTTGAACTTAATTCATTATGTGAGTCCGTTTTCAAATAACTCCGAGGGTAATTTAGTAGAGATAAAAATAAGATATAAATTTTGATTTCTCGAGTTTGAAAAGTTTGCTTAGTTATGAATGTGAATGGTCTATTTTTAGCTAGACAAAAGAGAGAATTAATCGAAATAAACGCAAACAATTCCGAAGAGCGACCACAATACAAAAAAAAAGAAAAAAAAATCCGTTTTCAAATNAATACCTATTCATGACTTTATCATTCTTAAACTCTAAAATTTCTTCCTTTGCCTGCCTTTTTTTCTTTTCCTTTTTAAAAGTCATTTGGTTATAAAAGAGGTAAAATAAAGTGATACTAGGCATGTGGCAAAAAGTTCTTTGAAGTTTTCCTCCCTTTTTTAAAAGATTTTTAAGTTTGTCGTTATCTATTGAAATAAAATTAATATTTTAGAATATAATATAAGAAATTTTATAGTTAACAGTATCCAGNTGTCGTTATCTATTAAAAAAAATGAAATAAAATTAATATTTTAGAATATAATATAAGAAATTTTATAGTTAAGAGTATCTGGTGAAACAAGGGTAATAATTTAGGAAATAAAATATAATTTTACACGACTAAAATAAATATTATTTTATGGGTAAAATTTATTAACTTTTGAACTAGACTTACTTATTAGATTAATTACGATTTCATTTTGTATATGGACTTAAAAAAAATGGTAACGTATCTTTAAAATTTATTATTTTAATTAGTATTTTTATCATTTTTATGAGTTATTTTATAATTAAAAAAGTTACTATTTTTATAAATAATTTTTTATTTTTGTGGATGTTTTTACCATTATTGTAGATATTTTTATTATTTTTTTTCAATACAAAAAAAAAATTATCACTTTTATAGATGATTTATCATGATATTTTTATCACTGTTCCAATACTACAATAGTATTAAATATTAGTATGGTACGAAAATTATTTTTTTTTGATATCGTAAACAACTCTTTTTTTATAGGTCATTGTTAAAGGTGAGTTTTACCCGTAGGTTCATGTTAACCATTGTATGAAAGTTTAGTTGAACTTAATTCATTATGTGAGTCTGTTTTCAAATAACTCCGAGGGTAATTTAGTAGAGATAAAAATAAGTAATAAATTTTGACTTCTCGAGTTTGAAAAGTTTGCTTAGTTATGAATGTGAATGGTCTATTTTTAGCTAGACAAAAGAGAGAATTAATCGAGATAAACGAAAATAAGTCCGAACAGCGACCACAATACAAAAAAAAAAAGAAAAAAAAATCCGTTTTCAATTATAAATTCTACCAGTAAATTCATATAGGTATTGAGCATGAAACCCTCTTAATTTAAAAATTCTTAGACTGTTTCTGATGTTAAATCATTAACAGTAGGCTTCAATCATTGAATAGAATGGCATCCTCTTAATTGGTATATTATTTAAATTTCAACCACTCCACCACCATTCAATCATTCACCATAATTAGGAAGATTCGATAGTTTTATAATTATTGCTTTTTTATTTTTTTTTATATAAATAAAAATATTATATTATATTAGATTGAAAGAGAGACTGAAAAGGAGAGGCCCAAGACAAACAACCTTTGGCTCTACAGTGGGCGAGGGCGATTGAAACAAGAAATATTTGCATGGTGCGAGATGTATTCATTTCCTATGCCCTTTCCCTAGTTGTCTTTTTATGGTCACAAACTCTCTTTTTCAGGCCAAGCACTAAAAAAGTTGACAAACACTAGTCCTGCACTAGGAAATAAAATATGTTTGTTAAAAAAGATTTTTATATTTTGGGTTTTTTTTTTTCCCCCTAGTTTGGTGGTATTGAAGGGATGTCATCTTGAAATATTTTTATCCTTCTTAAGGAGATAGGGTAACTCAAGCGGTAATAATTAATAAAGACGAACTGTAAATTCAGATATTTTGAATTCGAATCTTAACAATCAATTGGGATTAAGTCTTAAGAGATTCATTCCTCATGAATACTTTAGTTCCGATGTAAATGACTTGCATTTAACTTAATAAAGAAAGCAATTAATCGAAATGCGTATAAATTAGTACGAATACCCCTAACTGTTGAATCCTCCCAAAAAAAAAAAAGAATGAGACAAAGAGAGAAAGAACAACTAATTAATATTCCGTTGAGTATCAAGTATATAAGAGTCAGATTTTCTACAACTTGATTTAGATAAAAGCTCTTTAAAAAATAAAATAAAATACAAGACCAACAATTTTTCAGACTAGGAAATTGAAATATTTAGCTTGAACCCCAATAATTGTTTCTTTTAGGTTTTTTTTTTTTTTTTTAATTTACTAGTATGTTGAGATGTACTTGGGGAGACCAGTACCGTACATAATGGAAAATAACAAGAACAAGAAAATTGAAGACGACTGAAAGGTACATAATGGACTTCGGAACAACATATCCGTTTTATTTTTGGCACAAAGCCAGCTTGACAAATTACTAAGAATCAAGATTTGGTAGATTAATAATCTTGTTTGATCACAAATGATTTAAACTCCATTATTAATTTGAAAGGTTCATTAGCGTTCGACATCACGAGTGTCATGGTGGAAAAAAAATGACTCCTGTGACTATAGTATGATATTAGATAAATTATGTTCAAAATATACATGTATTCCCTTATGTGTTTTCATAAAAAAATAAAAAAAAAAAAACAGAATACCACAAGATATGACAAGAAATGAAAACCGCATCTTGATTCTTGTAATCTAGGCTTATGCAAAACTTTGATGAATTAAAGACTGGAGGTCAAAGGTTGCAACAATGTATCATTCGAGATGCAATTCAAAGTATATGCATAATGAGAATGATGCCATCAAGATCCGATTACCCAAGTAATGCAAGGGCCTTGTGACCTTGTTAAGAATGCAAGCAATGCAAGATGATGCAGTCCAATACCAACCACATATTGTTATTGCACAATTAGTGGAATGCAAACTTAACACAGACGCTTTGATGGCAATAGTGGTAACGAAAGGAAGAAAGAAATAGACCATAATCCTTTGATGATAATCATTATTCTGCATGATACTACTACACACTAACAAATATCCCGTCAACATTAGCACAACACACCTGCTGGAGTACTCCGAGACACCAGAAACAGAGTGCTTAGTATCAAAACCACCATAGAAAGAGTAATATTGGGAGAGTTTACAACTTCAGTTACGATAGCNGGGGGGGGGGGGGGGGGGGTTGTTAGTCGGGGCTGCTGTGTCGGGGTGTTTTCAGGAAATATAACAATACAAGTAATTGGCTTTGAGATGCTGTCCATGAAACAAAATAAACAATTCAAGAGAAGAACTGCATTAAGTTCAAATGGTTCATCCACCAATTCCATTCTCAAAAAGTCAATTTTCTGGCAGCAGTAGACTATTTACAAAAGAACTCATAGTTTGCACTCCATGCCAACCATATTAACTGACATCAAACAAAATTGGCATCAACCGTAGTAGTCCCCAAATTCTAAGTCAGCAATAAGAAATTCAATGAAAAAACAAGTTATACATTAACTGATCAAGGGCATTGGAACACAACCACCTCACTCCTGGTAGCATATCAGAAAATTACCTTTTGACATGACTACAGATTCAGTAGCTCCTTTCCAAGGTAATAACTAAAAGATCTTGACACTACTTTTTTTTTTCCTTTGCTTTTATTGTTTGTATTGGAGGGAGGGAGGGGAGGATTTTTTAAATTCCTTCATTATTTCATGCATGTGTGTGTGCAAGTGAATGCTTCTTAGACATCAGTTCTGTGAAAAAGCTTAAGAAGCTTAGAGTAAGCACCTGAACAAGAAAGGTAGAAACATTCTTCCGCTGATCACCTTGAAGCTGAATAACCTTCAAGAGAGAAACAGAGCAAAATATGACGCCCAAAACTCTCACAAAAAAAAAATTAATAGATTGAAAACCACCACAAGTATATTAAGAACAGGGTTAGTGCAAACCTGGCCTAATTCTGGATCTTGGACAACGGTACCATTGCAGCAAAACTCCTTCTTGAGGTCCTTGAGAATCTTATTGTAGCTGAATTCCTTCTTCAAACCCTGCACAGTTGTCAGGCTCTTCCGACCATTCCGCTGCTGTATACGGATGTGAACATACTCTTTTGACCCAGCACCAGAATCCTCAGCATTTGCCTCAGCAAAGGGATCTAAAGAATCACACAAAAGCGACAAAATATGTCACCTTTGCACATTCTGGACTCTGGAGATTGACGAAAAAAATTCTCCTCCAAACCCCTATCCTATCCCCACAGGGCCACAGCCAAAAGAACACCTATATCTTCTTTAGGCTAGAATTGGCATCATATGGATGCTTGTGCCTAATTGTACTCCCGTGAAGTAGGTGTCCTAGTTTTTTTTTGNAGATTGACGAAAAAAATTCTCCTCCAAACCCCTATCCTATCCCCACAGGGCCACAGCCAAAAGAACACCTATATCTTCTTTAGGCTTGAATTGGCATCATATGGATGCTTGTGCCTAATTGTACTCCCGTGAAGTAGGTGTCCTAGTTTGTTTTGGGGCAGAGAAATATCTGCAGGTGCTTATTCCTTAATCCTTACCTAGGGGACAAATTGGATATTGGGCAACACCAACAGTAATAGGTGTACCTAAAGCTATTCGTGTAATAGGATTGCCTTAGATAGAATTATTGCCCAGAAGTGCTTCTATGAACTTCTCTTGTATTAGCATACTCTTCCTTTAGAATTTTCATTTATTTATTAATTTACCTGATTTTTTGGTGAAGATAAAAACATCATACTTTATTTACTTCTCCGAGCTAGCAGGAATCAAAAGCAAACATTAACAAGAAGAAAAATTTTACTTACCAANTTAATTTACCTGATTTTTTGGTGAAGATAAAAACATCATACTTTATTTACTTCTCCCAGCTAGCAGGAATCAAAAGCAAACATTAACAGGAAGAAAAATTTTACTTACCANGACTGAAGAATGAATCAAGATAACTAACGTGGCCGTTATATGTAGCGAGTACAAATATTGCCATGACCATGCGATTCATTCTTCAGTCATATCTGACAACAACGTTACTTTTGACGACGACATATTATTCTTAAGGGTGTTCGAATTACTGATCGACGTAATTTCCTATTCGAACAAATAGTCTAAAAATTGGGTAAAAATATTAAAAAAATTTTAGCATTCTGATTAAATCGGGTAAAAATATGAAATACTCATTAAATTTCGTATTTTTATCCTACCTTACTCGCAAAAAATATATTTAACTTATTTATATTGTTTTAGTAATTATAAGAATATTTATGTAATATAATTTATATTATAACATTGTTATTATTGTAGATGTATGAGTTACTAAAACATGAATTTTNCAAAAAAATGCATGTTCTTCTATTTTAATCTCATTTATACACTTACCTATTCATTTACTTGATTGTTTGATGAAAATAAAAATCTCAATTTTTCATTTATTTCTCCCCATTCTGGGAACTGATTGAGATCAATCACTAACAATGAGAAAAAGCATATCTACGACACACGCAAAAATATCAGTTGCGAAAAAAGAGGAGGAGAAGGAGGTGAACATGCATACCAAAAGTAGTAGGAATCTGGGTGTCGAAATCAGACATGAAACTTGGTTGATGAATGAAATAGTACGAAACACACAAATATCCTGTGCTTAGTTCAAATACTCGGGCCTGGATCAAATGAGAAGTTAACATCAAAACGACAACTCAAAATGATGTTACAAAAGCCTAAAACATAGGCATCACAATATTTCAGATATCAAAGCATACACAACAAATGCCTGATGTTTTGACAAGAAAGAATATCATAAATGGTTATCATACTTGATAAAGAATCATGACACGACACCATGCTGCATGCCAACTCAAATCAAAAGGGTTTTTAAGGATTGTTTGGACACCCATATCGGGCAATACCCACTTCCCCTATATCCAACCCATTGAGACAGCATTGCATCTGGGCAGAGAGGGGTAATGGAAAGTAAAGAATAACCTTTCACTGTTGCAATTTATACTGCAACGCTCCACACTCCTTTGAAAAATATCAGGTGATGCATCAAAATCATATGCACGCATCCACGTACAGAAACAACCATGTTCCCAGAGGCTTTACAATAGTTTGCAGGGTGCTCAACTTTCATATAAAAGCTGCTCTCTTCATTTAATTAGTGTGGCTATATAAGCTATCTCTGCAAACTGTGTTTTCCCAGAGAAGGATGAGTACCTAGTTTCCTATAAGATGAAAAGAAGACCAAGAGCCCCATATTTTACAGGAAAATGTAACCGTCATGTCATACAAGGAATCAAAACAGAACTTTTCCACCCAATTTGTTTCGTAGATAATACCCAGAAAATTTCAACTTCCACAAGAAGCAAAGAAATTCCCCTGATTCAACAATATAAAAAGAAATTTCACAGCTCAACGTAGCACTAGAAGAAACCAAAATCTTTCACAAGAAAATTAGAACCCAGATGAACAATATTCGCACAAGAGACAAAAAAAAAAAAAATAGGTCTCCACCCATATTTATAACATGATTAAGACGAACTTACAAACAACCACGATGAAAAACAGAATTCAGGTCTTTAACAAACCATATGTTATTCTCGTTTAACGCGAATTACGTTCTATAACATATGAAACTCAATCAATCGCATATAAAATGGAAACTGTAAAAACAAACACATAATTCTTCTCTAATATACGAAACTCAACCAATCGCATAATCTGTCAAAAACACACACACACACACAGAGATTTCAAAGGACCGTAACCAAACAGATCTAAACTAAAAATAAAACACACAATCGACCCCGAATTGAAGATCAAAAAATATAGGGATAGAGGGAGAGAGCACCTGATCCGAAGATTAGGGTTTTGAATTGTGAGTAAGGTAGGAGAAGAAACTGAAACCTAATGGGTCGAGAAGCAGATAAATTCAGTGAACGAAAGAAAAAAGAGTCAACAATTTGGAGATAAAAAGAGATGGTTCGGTGGAGATGTCGGTGGCGGTGGCCCGTGGGATACCAGAGAGAATCATCAGGTGCGTGCTAGAACACTGTACTTGCTACCTCTATTCTTGGTGGGCCCAGATATGACTGAAGAATGAATCAAGATAACTAACGTGGCCGTTATATGTAGCGAGTACAAATATTGCCATGACCATGCGATTCATTCTTCAGTCATATCTGACAACAACGTTACTTTTGACGACGACATATTATTCTTAAGGGTGTTCGAATTACTGATCGACGTAATTTCCTATTCGAACAAATAGTCTAAAAATTGGGTAAAAATATTAAAAAAATTTTAGCATTCTGATTAAATCGGGTAAAAATATGAAATACTCATTAAATTTCGTATTTTTATCCTACCTTACTCGCAAAAAATATATTTAACTTATTTATATTGTTTTAGTAATTATAAGAATATTTATGTAATATAATTTATATTATAACATTGTTATTATTGTAGATGTATGAGTTACTAAAACATGAATTTTTTTTTATGTAAGTTACATGATTTGTGGTAAACTAATAATTTATTGGAGCAGTTATAATTTTAATGTGTTTCATATAGTTTAAATTTAAAATAATTGTCATTGTAATTGTATAATAATTATGATGAATTGATGTTCATACTTTCTTGTATTTTATTGTAATTATTATTGTAATTATTTTAAGTTTTAGTGTTATTAATTTATTGTGTTATTAAATTAATGCATGTTATTTAATTGAACTATTAAAATGATCTAAAAATTAATATTTACAAAAATATTAATCCAATTTTCTACCCGATTAATCAAATAGGAAGTCGAGTAAGAATACGACACTTGATCGAGAAGGGTACGTCAAGAAAAAATTCTTCCGTAAAGTATCGAGTAAGAAGACGAAAGACCAAATTTTCTACCCGTAAGGTAAGATGAACACCCCTACTATTAATTTGTTATTAAGACTGAAAAAATAAGTCCAAAATTCGATAGATGGCACACCCAAATTCGAACTCAATATTCTTTTAAAAATGGCTTAAACTTGCCCTCAAATCCATTCCATTACCCAGCCCGTCAAATCCACCCGCCAAGCCCATATAACCAACCAAACGCACTCATCCTTTGAAATAAATTATATTTTTATACCATTAAATTTAAAATTTTAAAATAAATCTCTCCCTGTCAGAATTTAAAATTTTAGTTACTATAAATAATATATTATTTTATTTTTCATATATTAAGATNAAAATTTCAACTTCCACAAGAAGCAAAGAAATTCCCCTGATTCAACAATATAAAAAGAAATTTCACAGCTCAACGTAGCACTAGAAGAAACCAAAATCTTTCACAAGAAAATTAGAACCCAGATGAACAATATTCGCACAACAGACAGANTATAGATAAATAAATAAGTGTCAACTTAGTTGGAATATAATTCGTCTCCTAATTAATAATAAAATTAGTCATTATTTTATTTTAATACATTTTGACTCTATTTTTTATTTAAAAATATAATTTACACAAATATTATGGGAAGCAGAGGGAGCTGGATGACTTACAAACCCTTGCACCAATGACAANAAAAAAAAAAAAAATAGGTCTCCACCCATATTTATAACATGATTAAGACGAACTTACAAACAACCACGATGAAAAACAGAATTCAGGTCTTTAACAAACCATATGTTATTCTCGTTTAACGCGAATTACGTTCTATAACATATGAAACTCAATCAATCGCATATAAAATGGAAACTGTAAAAACAAACACATAATTCTTCTCTAATATACGAAACTCAACCAATCGCATAATCTGTCAAAAACACACACACACACACAGAGATTTCAAAGGACCGTAACCAAACAGATCTAAACTAAAAATAAAACACACAATCGACCCCGAATTGAAGATCAAAAAATANCACACACACACACACACACACACACAGATTTCAAAGGACCGTAACCAAACAGATCTAAACTAAAAATAAAACACACAATCGACCCCGAATTGAAGATCAAAAAACATAGGGATAGAGGGAGAGAGCACCTGATCCGAAGATTAGGGTTTTGAATTGTGAGTAAGGTAGGAGAAGAAACTGAAACCTAATGGGTCGAGAAGCAGATAAATTCAGTGAACGAAAGAAAAAAGAGTCAACAATTTGGAGATAAAAAGAGATGGTTCGGTGGAGACGTCGGTGGCGGTGGCCCGTGGGATACCAGAGAGAATCATCAGGTGCGTGCTAGAACACTGTACTTGCTACCTCTATTCTTGGTGGGCCCAGATATGACTGAAGAATGAATCAAGATAACTAACGTGGCCGTTATATGTAGCGAGTACAAATATTGCCATGACCATGCGATTCATTCTTCAGTCATATCTGACAACAACGTTACTTTTGACGACGACATATTATTCTTAAGGGTGTTTAAATTTTTGATCGACGTAATTTCCTATTCGAACAAGTAGCTGTAAAAATCGGATAAAAATATTAAAAGAATTTTAATCTTCTGATTAAATCGGATAAAAATACGAAATAGTCATTAATTTTTGTATTTTTATCCTACCTTACTCGCAAAAAATATATTTAACTTATTTATATTATTTTAATAATTATAAGAATATTTATGTAGTATAATTTATATTATAGCATTGTTATTATTGTGGATGTATGAGTTACTGGACTGTTTTTTATGTAAGTTACATGATTTGTGGTAAACTAATAATTTATTGGAGCAGTTATAATTTTAATGTGTTTCATATAGTTTAAATTTAAAATAATTATCATTGTAATTGTGTAATAATTATGATGAATTGATGTTCATACTTTCTTGTATTTTATTGTAATTATTATTGTAGTTATTTTAAGTTTTAGTGTTATTGATTTATTGTGTTATTAAATTAATGCATGTTATTTAATTGAACTATTAAAATGATTTAAAAATTAATAATTACAAAAATGTTTACCCGATTTTCTATCCGATTAATCGAATAGGAAGTCGAGTAAGAATACTACACTTGATCGAGAAGGGTAAGTCAAGAAAAAATTCTTCCGCAAAGTATCGAATAAGAAGACGAAAGACTAAATTTTCTACCCGTAAGGTAAGGTGAACACCCCTACTATTAATTTGTTATTAAGACTAAAAAAATAAGTCCAAAATTCGATAGATAGCTCACCCAAATTCGAACTCAATATTCTTTAAAAAATGGCTTAAATTTGCCCTCAAATCTATTACCCAGCCCATCAAACCAACCCGCCAAGCCCATATAACCAACCAACGCACTCATCCTTTGAAATAAATTATATTTTTATACCATTAAATTTAAAATTTTAAAATAAATCTCTTCCTGTCAGAATTTAAAATTTTAAAATTTTAGTTACTATATATAATATATAAATAATATATTATTTTATTTTTCATATATTAAGTTAAGTTTTAAAGGATAGAGTAATACAAATTATAGATAAATAAATAAGTGTCAACTTAGTTGGAATATAATTCGTCTCCTAATTAAAAATAAAATTAGTCATTATTTTATTTTAATACATTTTGACTCTATTTTTTATTTAAAAATATAATTTCCACAAATATTATGGGAAGCAGAGGGAGCTGGATGACTTACAAACCCTTACACCAATGACAAAATCTAATTCATCTTCAATGAACAACACAACAAAAAGTTTCCCAACAACAGTAGTATTAACACTTCAACAACAATCCTGGGATCGCTTTTATCTTTAGCTGACCTTGATTAAAACCTTCTGGATGAAGGAAATGTCATTTAATACATGAAATAACCGTAAGATTAGCAGTTAAATCCACTGATTGTCCAGGAAACAAGACGCCACCTGCAGCAGAGCAGAAATGTTAAATCTATGCAAGATGTTGACCACCATGAAGAAACACCCTAGCCACTACAATTCACAGGCACAAAAAAAAAAAAAAATTCTATAGAAACCAGTGTCCATACTATAAAAAAGAATGAAATTATTCAATAACAAAAGCTCACAACAATAAACAACATAGGATTCCTTTTTCTTGGGTGTATTTGAACATTGCTAACTGCTATCATTTGTTTTACATTATTGCTATATGAATTTTAGCCAAAGACCCCACTTTAGAAGAGGAAGATTGGAGAAAACAAATCCATGTACCGACACAAAGCAGTTGGCAGAACTTAACCATCCTACTGAGCTTTAAACCTATTGGCATGCTCTATATTATGTCATGTCCACAACCAAGGATGGTCAGCAACCAACAAATTCCAGGGCCTCCCAAAGAAAGGCAAGTAACCATCTAGAAAGTAGCAATATCAGAAACCTATGCCAAACTAGTAATAGGAGTGTATCTGCATATGGAAAATCAGTGCTTGAAATAAGAATTAAATCTTTATGGGAAGTGGAGGGAGCTGGATGACTCACAACCCCGTACACACCAGTGCAAGAATCCAGTTCACCGGCAATGAAAAGCACCAAAAAGTTTCCCAACAGCTGCATTAGCTCTTCAACAACAATCCTTGTGCCATGGGGATCGCTTTTAGCTTTAGTTGACCTTGATGAAAACTTCATGGATGAAGGAAATGACATTTGATACAATGATTTGTTATATTAAAGCTACTCTCTTGTTTCCTTTGGCGCACACAAAAGAAAATCAAGATAAGGAAGAAATGTATCAATATTGCCAATCAACCCAACTACTAACACCGACATGTATGTTATTTTAGAGCACCTAAAAGTAAAGACCTCCAAGAAGCAGAAAGTCAAAAATCCCTAGACCAATCACCACCTAAGACTGATATTAAAACTGTTGTGTAAGAAACAAACCGCCACCTGCATCAGAGGTGTTGAAAGTCTACAAGATTGAGACACCAGCCATGTTAAAGCATGCCCACAAGAGAAATGACTCTAGTGCCACAAAAAAATCGCAGGTACAACACAAAATCATTATATCAAGTAGTGCCCACACTATTAGGGTTTAGGGTTTAGGTCAAGAATGCAATTATTCAATAAAAAAAGCACACAACAAACAATATAGAATTCTTGGGTGTACTTGAACATTGCTAACTGATGTCGTTTATTTAACATTATTCCCACGAATTTTAGGCAAAGACACAGCTTTAGAAGAAGAGGATTGGAGAAAACAAATCCAGGTACCTGACCCAAAGCAGTTGGCAGAACTTACCATCCTGCCGAGATTTAAATCTGTTGGCATGTTTTGTATTATGCTGAGTCCACAACCAAGGATTGTGAGCAATAAACAAGTTGCAGGGCCTCCAGAAGAAAAGCAAGCAACTGCATCATAAAAAGTAGCAACTCTAAACTAAAAAAAAAAATTGTCGAACAAGTACTAGGAGTGTATCATATGCTGAAAGGACTTAAAATAATAGGTCAATAAATAGGAAGTGGAGGGAGCTGGATGACTTGCAATCCCATACATCCGTGATAGAATCCAGTTCATCGTCAATGAACAGCATCAAAACGACAGCTGCATTAGGTACTTCAACCACAATCATTGTCCCATGGTATCACTTTTAGCTTTAGTTGACCTCAATGAAAACCTTCCGGACAAAGGAAATGGCATTTGATACACAGATTTGGGATGTCAAAGCTACTTTTTATTCTTGCCTTTTGCGTGAATTTTTTTTCCAAAAAAGAAGAAATGAATTATACATTCAACCACCAAAGTGCCTGAATGGTCTCGCAAGGTAGAAAAGGCCGTTGATTCCAATCTGCTAAAAAATATGATCAATCATAGCAGCACCTGCAAAAGGAAAATAATAGCGTTTCTACCCACAAAAAATGCATGCAAAATCTATCAAAAGAAGATGAAAACAACCAATCTAATGAGATTAGAGCCTCAACAAGATATACTGACAAGAGAAATTCATATGTACACTGCAGATCAACACAGCTAGTACAATTAGGGGTGCTCAACAAATGAACATATGAGAGGAACTCTTATCCAACACCAAAAATCCATGCAACACAATTGCTGACAATCACCACATTGATATGAAAACTGATTGTGCAGGAAACAAGCCACCGCATGCAGCAGAAGTGTTAAATGTATGCGATATTGAGACCACCAACCATGTTAAAGCATGCCCACGGAGAAACAATCCTAGCCTCTACAAAATTTGCAGGCACCAAAACATCACATCACAGCAAGCAAGGCCCCTATATTAGCAAGAATGCAATTATTCAAAAAACAAAAGCACACAATAAAAAATAACATAGGATTCTCTTTTTTTTTTTTTTTGAGGGTGTATTTGAATATTGCTAACTGATATCATTTGTTTTACACATTAGAGCTATGAATATTAGCCAAAGACATGGCTTTAGAAAAGGGGGATTGGAGAAAACAAATCCATGTACCTGACCCAAAGTAGTTGGCAGAACTTACCATTGATAATCTAAATATGTTGGCATGATATGTATTATGTTGTGTCCACACCAAGGAACGCGAGTAATCAACAAGTTTTAGGGTCTCCAGAAGATACAGACAACCATCTAAAAAAGTAGCCCTTCGTCATAAAAATTAGCAACTCTAAACTAAATAACCATTGTCGAACAAGTAATGGGAGTGCCTCTACATACTGAAAATCAGTGCTTAAAATAAGAGTTCAATGTTTGTGGTAAGTGGAGGAAGCTAGATGACTTATAACCGCATACACCAGTGACAGAATTATGTTCACCGTCAATGAACATCACCCAAAAAGTTACCCAGCAGCAGCTACATTAGCACTCAACACAATCCTTATTCCATGGCATTGCCATTAGATTTAGAAGTCTTGATGAAAACCTCTGGATGAAGAAAATGGCATTTAATACACTGATTTGAAATGTTAAAGTTACTCTTTCTTATTTTGTTGTGTGAAGAAAACAAATCAGTAGAGGGAAGAAATGACTCATAGAGTCAACCACCAAATTGCCTGAATGATTTGTGAGGCAGATAAAGGACGTTAGCTTCCAATCTTGCTGAAAATGGGCAAATCATAGCTGCACTTACAAAAGAAAAATAACAATATTTCCACCCACAAAAATGCATCTAAAATCTAGCATAAGAAGATGAAGGCGGCAACCAATCTAATGAGACTAGAGCCTCAACAAGATATACTGACAAAGAAATTTGTGTACAATGCCAACCAACACAGTTAGCACAAATAGGGTTTCTCAACAAATGACATGCGAGTGGAACTGTATAAAATATGGCCGACCAATCCAACTAACACCGGCATGAATGCTATTTTAGCACATCACAATTTCTGAATAATCACCGCATAAGACTCATATGGAAACTGACTGGGCAGGAAACAAAACGTCACCTGCAGCATTAAGTGTTAATGCATGCAAGATTGAGACCACCAGCCATGCTAACGAATGCCCATTGAGAAAAAACCCTAGTCACTACAAAATTTGCAGGCACAAAAAAAAATAGTACAGTAAGCAGTGCCAATACTATTAGCAACAATGCAATAAGTCAATAGCAAAAGCACACAATAATAAACAAGGTGGGATTGCTAGGTGTATTTGGACATTGTTAACTACTATCATTTGATACATTATTGTTATGAATTTTAGTCAATGACTCGGCTTTAGAGAATAAGGATTGGAGAAAACAAATCCATGTACTGGACCCAAAGTAGTTGACAGGACTTACCCACATTTTGGGATTCAGATATGTTAGCATGTTATGGAATATGCTATGTCCACAAACAAGTATCGTGAAAGTCAACTTCTTCCGGGCCCCAGAAGTATGGCAAGGGAAGCAACCATATAAGAAGTAACAACTCCATCATAAAAAATAGCAACTCTAATATAATAAATCATTGTCAAATAAGTTATGGGAGTGTCTCTACATATTGGAAACCAGTGCTCGAGTTAAATATTTTTATGGGAAGTGGAGGGAGCTAGATGACTTGCAAACCCAATACGAATGACAAAATACAGTTCATCTTCAACAAACAGCACCAAAACGTTTCATAACAGCTGGCTGCATTGGCACTTCAACTATATTCCTTGTCCCATGGGATCGCCTTTAGCTTCTAGTTTGATGAAAATCTTAAGTTGTATACAATGATTTGAAATATCAATTAAGGGTCAACCACCAAATTGATCCCAAATGGTACGAGGCAGATAAAAGACATTTGTTTCCAATCTGCTAAAAATATGATCAATCAGACGTAGCAGCACAAACAAAATGAGAAGAGCATTTTTACATGCCCAAATGCATGCAAGATCTAACTGAAGAAGAAGAAGAAGAAGACAGCTATCAATCAAATAAGTACCAAAAAATTTTATGCATAATGTCAATCAAATATAGGTAGTACAAATATGGTTTCTCAACCAATTGACATAACAGAACAACTGTATCAGATATTGTCAATAGACCCAACTAAAACCAACATGACTGCTATTTATAAAACAACTAAAAATAAAGACCCCAAGAACATCAGCACCACCCACCACAACAAAATTCATTAAATATTACCACATAACACCGATGGAAAAACTGGTTATGCAGGGAAAAAAAGGGCCCTGCAGAACAAGTGTTGAATGTATCTAAGATTTAGACCACAACCATGTTACAGCATGCCCACAGAGAAACATTATAGCAAGCAATTTGGTGCTCACAGAAAAAACAACCCTAGCCACTACAAAAATTGTAGAAACAAAACAAGAACATTACAGCAAGCAATGCCCGTACTATTTAGGAAGAATAAAGCACACAAAAATAAACAAATTACGATTGTCAGGTGTACTTGAACATTGCTAACAAATATCATTCGAGTTACATTATTGCTATGAATTTGAGTCAGAGACATGACTATAGAAAAGGACTGGAGAAAACAAATCCATATATCTAGCTCAAAGCAGTTGGTAGAACTTATCAACATTTTAGGATTTATATCTGTTGGCATGCTATGTATTATGCTTTGTCGACAACCAAGCATTGAAAAATCAACTAGTTCGAGGGGTCTCCAGAAGTAAGACAAGTAATGATCTAAAAAAGTAGAAACTACATCATAAAAAGTAGCAACTCTAATACAATAAACAATTGTCGAACAAGTTACGGGATATTCTACACACATTGGAAACAGTGTTTGAGTCAAAGATGTTTGTGGGAAGTGAAGGGAGCCCATACCACAGTGACAGAATCCTGTTCATCTTCAATGAACAGCACACCAGAAATTTCATAACAGCAGCATTAGCACTTCAACAACAATCCTTGTCTCATGGGATCACTTTGAGTTTCAGATGACACTCACGAAAATCTTAAGTTAGACACAATGATCAGATATGAGTCAACCACTAAATTGATCTTGAATGAATGAGTCAGATAAATAAACAAATTAAAAAGAGCATTACACTCGAGCCAACTCATTACCTCAAAACAAAGGCCTTTTCTCAGTTAGTCCTGGTAAAGCGCCCAGGCGGCGTATTTCTTTGTAAACGAGGTCCTCAGTACCATGACATAAAGACTCTTAACAAGAGGACTAGCATGAGAGATTGGATTTCTGCATCTCTACACCAGTAGCCAAATGACATTATTGAGCAGGAATAAAAAACACCCCTTCATAACACACCCCCCCCCCCCCCCCCAAAAAAAAAAAAAAAAATTCACTCTTCATCACACTCTTTAAGCAAAACAATACTGTTGGCAGTATTTGCATGCCAATTTACATGGAAGCAAGAGCCTAGCCACCTCAATCCCCTGCCAAGCCCCCCACCCATCTGCCTAATGCCACCATCCTCCATGTAATTGCCATGCATACCAAAAAATCAAGAGGCAACAACTCCGTGACTGTGAGAGGTACTTATCGTAGGGAAGGCCGTATGATTTGGCACTTAGGATGGTCACAAACCAACATCAGTAACAACAGTTGCTTCAACAGTATTGTTTGCAGTTGGAGAACATCGACGAGCAGTGCCAACGTGAAGCCATAAAGAAGGTGGTAAGGAAGCGCCAGCGGCAACAGCAACAGGAGGGAGGGCAGTGTGAGCAGATGCAAGAGGTGGCGCAAAGAGCAAGGGACCTGCCAAGTAGATGCCATATAAAACCTTAGGAATGCCAAATCCAAGCTTTGTGGTTCTAAAGGAGGCCATCAACAAGCTGCATGCATTATAATGAAGTTAACAAACTAACCTTATAATGGCAGAAAAGGTTAGAGAGTGACTATAAGGTAAAAACTAATAAGCAAATAAGCCTTATGTATTCTGGCTATAAGGCTTTGTAATTGTAGGCAGAGTCCTCAATAAATTTTTTAAAAAAAAATAAAAAGATAAGGAAAACTAATTCAATAGTAACCTGTTTGTGTCTGTGTGGATGGGTAAGTGGGTTCTAATTATGGAACTTTAATGCTTTATGGATCACAGCTACTTCCAGCACTAAAGACAAGCAACTGTCTAAAAAAGATTAGCAACTTCATCATAAGTAGTAGCAACTCTAGAATAATAAACCATTGTAGAACAAGTTGTGGGAGTGTCTAAAAATATTGAAAAACAATGCTTAGAAATGAGTTAAAAGATGTTTATGGGAAGTGGAGGGAGCTGGATGACTTATAATTACAAACCCATACACCAATGACAGAATCTAATTCTTCTTCAACGAACAGCACACCAAAAAGTTTCTCAACAACAGCTGTATTAACACAACAATCCAGGATCGCTTTTATCTTTAGTTGACCTTGATTAAAACCACCTGGATGAAGGAAATACCATTTAATACAATGATTTGAGATGTTAAAAGCTACTCTTTATTGTTTTCTTTTGCGTGAAAAAGACAAAATCAGGAGAGGGAAGAAATGTATCAAGAGTCAACCACCAGCCTGAATCTGTGAGGCAGATAAAGGACGTTTGCTTCCAGTCTGCCGAACATTAGACCTAAAACGAAAATATTAGCATTTGTACCCACAACAATGCATGCAAAATCAATCATAAGAATATGAACACGGACACCAATCCAATAAGATTACTGCCTCAACAAGATATACTGACAAAGAATTTGTTTGTACAATGCCGATCAACACAGCTAGCACAAGTAGGGGTGCTCAACCAATTGACATACAAGAAGAACACCACAATGTATGCTACTGTAAAACACCTAAAAGTGAAGACCTCTAAGAGGTAGAAAGCCATAAAACCTAGAACATCCACACCACAGCACAATTTCTGAAATTATAATCACACAAGACATATATGAAAATTGATTGTGCAGGAAACAAAATGCCACCTGCAGCAGAAATGTTAAATNCAAGTAGGGGTGCTCAACCAATTGACATACAAGAAGAACACCACAATGTATGCTATTGTAAAACACCTAAAAGTGAAGACCTCTAAGAGGTAGAAAGCCATAAATCCTAGAACATCCACACCACAGCACAATTTCTGAAATTATAATCACACAAGACANGTAAAACACCTAAAAGTGAAGACCTCTAAGAGGTAGAAAGCCATAAAACCTAGAACATCCACACCACAGCACAATTTCTGAAATTATAATCACACAAGACATATATGAAAATTGATTGTGCAGGAAACAAAATGCCACCTGCAGCAGAAATGTTAAATCTATGCACACGATTGAGACCACCAAACATGTTAAAGCATGCCCACGAAGAAACAACCAAACCACTACAATTCGCAGGCACCAAAAAAAACATTTATAGAAACCACTGCCCATTCTGTTAACAAGAATGTAACTATTCAATGAAAAAAGCACACAACAAGAAACGACATAGGATTCCTTTATCTTGGGTGTATTTGAACATTGCTAACTGATGTCATTTGTTTTACATTATTGCTATTTGACGAAAACAAATCCATGTACCTGCCCCAAAGCAGTTGACAGAATTTACTATCCTGAGATTTTAAATTTGTTGGCATGCTTTGTATTATGTTGTGTCCACAACCAAAGATCACGAGCAATCAACAAGTTGCAGGGGCCTCCAGAAGAAAAGCAAGAANTTAAATTTGTTGGCATGCTTTGTATTATGTTGTGTCCACAACCAAAGATCACGAGCAATCAACAAGTTGCAGGGGCCTCCAGAAGAAAAGCAAGAAATCATCTAAAAAAGTAGCAACTTCATCATAAAAACAACTCTAAACTAAAAAAACCATTGTTGAACAAGTACTAGGAGTGTAAATGATGAAAAGCAGTGCTTAAAATAAGAGTTAAATGTTAATGGGAAGTGAAAGGAGCTGGATGACTTGCAACTCCATACACCCGTGATAGAATCCAATTCACCGTCAATGAACATTACCAAAACAGTTTCCCAACAACAGCTGCATTTTCACTTCAACAACATTGTCCCATAGGATCGCTTTTAACTTTAGTTGACCTCAATCAAAACCTTCCGGACGAAGGAAATGGTATTTGATACATTGATTTGAGATTCCAAAGCTACACTTTCTTGTTTTCTCGAGTGAAAAAAAATATCAAGAGACAGAAAAAATGAATCAAACATTCAACCACCAAATTGCCTGAGTGGTCTCACGAGGTAGAAAAGGATTTTGCTTCCAGTCTGCTGAAAAATATGATCAATCATAGCAGCACTTGCAAAAGGAAAATAATAGCATTTATAATCACAAAAATGCATGCAAAATCTAGCATAAGAAGATGAAGATAGCAACCAATCTAATGAGATTAGAGCCTCAACAAGGCCATTATTCACCCCATGCAAAACGTAGGTAGATGCATGCAAAACGTGAACCCAGCCACCTCCACCCACTGCCAGTCATGTCCATCTCCCCAAGGCCATTATTCACCCTGTAACTGCAATGCTAATCCCAAATGCAAGCATAAATACGCCTCACCACACCACCACCAACCCCCCCCCCAACCCAAAAAAAAAAAAAACCCACCTCCTCCACCAAGCTCTTATTAAATCTAACAAAAATAGCAAACTTGCAAACCTAGCTGCTCTCCTCCTAGCCTCTTAAACCATGCCAAAGCATCTACCTACCAGACAACCATCACCACCAGTGAGCAAGAAAACCCACGCAGCTCACAACAGAGATAGCAACAGCAACTACAAAAGCAGCAGCTCCACGACTGCGATAGCTACTTATCACAAGGGAGGCAGTATTATCTGATATTAAGAATGGTCACAAATCCGCAAGGTCTCTACCAGGTAGATGCAACATAAAACCCCAGGAATGCCAAGTCCGAGCTCTGGTTCTAAATGAGGTCATCTACAAGCTGTACGCATTATGATCAAGTTAAACCACTAGCCTTATAATAGCAAAAAATAAAAATGTAGGCAGAGTCCTCGAGATAAAATAAATAATGCTAGTTCAATAATAACCTGTGTCTCACTTAACCTGTCTGTATGTGTGCGCACGAGTGGTGGGGAATGTCTTCTAATTTTGGGATAGCAATAACTTTTCTCACTTTTTCAGTGAAGCATAATCTTTGTAGATATAGCTTCTTTATTTCTACATTGTAAAGAGAGCTTACATCTCATATCGAATAACTGGGAACACCCAAAGATTTGTTGATATACTTGAGGGGCTACTACCCTCATTGCCAATTGGTGCTCTAATATACATCACACAATAAGAAGATTATTCCAGCAGAAACCTATTAAAAAGAAGTTCCTTTCAACAGGAACTTGACCATAACCTGGTTGCTTCATAACTATTTGTCTTCAATTTGTATAAGGAAATATGTATTTAAGTAACATCTGCAGTTCTGCACTATATACTCTAGAGTGTTTGCCCTTTATAGTGTAGCTTCCAATTTCACAAAACTTCATTAATCATAATGACCACATACATAATACAGCTGATGCTTGCCACTATCTAGTAACTGTCATATTTTGTGAGATACTTTACCTGAGAATGCCAACTGGAGGATGATGGCTGAACGTATATGAGGTTTAATTTCTTTCAAGTGTTTAGCACAATTGTTATAAGAAGTTCTTTTTGTTGTTTCCGTGAACGTGAGAGCAATAAGAAGTGTGGGAAAAGATTCAAATGTGCAATTACATGTGGAATTGATTCATAAAAAATGCAATGTCCATCTTGTCACTTACTAGTAGGGGACAGTTAAAAAAAAACTTACAAGTAGGGGTTTGGTCCGAAGTTCACCTATCAAAAACAGCAGTAAAATAGAGGCAATNTTAAAAAAAAACTTACAAGTAGGGGTTTGGTCCGAAGTTCACCTATCAAAAACAGAAGTAAAATAGAGGCAATGTCAATAGATAAATGAGGCAAATAGGACGTCTATTGTGTAAACTACAATGATGCATGTGTAGTTTACATTTTTAGGTAACACCATATGATTCTTGGGTGTATTTGAAATTGCTACCACAGGTAATGTGATTTAAATTATAGCTAGGAACTTAGACAAAAACGCAGCTATCCGAAAGGACAAAAGGTTATTCGGAGAAAACAAACCCAATCCATTTACCAGACCTGGAGTTGGTAGAACTTACCAACATCTTCAGATTCAATTCTGTTAGTGTACTCTGCATTATGCTGTGTCAATAACCAAGGTATCGTGGACGGTCAACAAGTTCCAGGCCCTCCAGAAGAACGGCAAGCAACCATCTAAAAAAAAGTAGCAATTCCATCATAAGTAGCCACTTTACCAAAAAAAATTATAAGTAGCAGCTGNGTGGACGGTCAACAAGTTCCAGGCCCTCCAGAAGAACGGCAAGCAACCATCTAAAAAAAAGTAGCAATTCCATCATAAGTAGCCACTTTACCAAAAAAAATTATAAGTAGCAGCTGGACATTGTAGAACAAGTCATGTATGTGTCTCCCTATTGAAAACCAGCCTTAAACATAAGAGATAAAGAGTGGAGGGAGCTGGATGACTTACAACCTTTACACCGATGACAGAATCATGTTCATCTTCAATGAATACCCACCAAAAGTTTCTCAACAGCGGCTGAATTAGCACTTCAACAACAATCCTTGTCCCATGTGATGGCTTTTAGCTTTAGTTGACCTTGATGAAAAGAAAATGGCATTTAATACAACGATTTGAGATGTTAAAGTTAATCTTTCTTGTTTTCTTTTGAGATGAAAATCAGGAGAGGGAAGAAATGAGTCAAATAGTCAACCACCAAATTGACTGGACAAAAGGCGCTTGCTTCCTATCTTTTGAAACTGTGACCCATCATAGCATCACTTACCAAAAAATAATAACATTTCTGCAAACCAAAAACATGCAAAATATAAGCATTAGAAGATGAAGATGGCAACCAATCTATTGAGATTAGTGCCTCGACAAGAAATACTGACAAAGAAAGTTTACGTACAACACCCATCAGCGCTGCTAGAAAAAATAAGGTGCTCAACCAATTGACATGCGAATAGTATTCCTAAAAAACAATTGTATTCTATCCTTGGAACAGCAAAAAATAAAGACCACAGAGAGAGAGTGAAGCAAAAATTCCTAGAACATTCTCACCACACCACAATTGCTTACCACATAAGACTGATGAGGAAACTGATCGTGCAGGAAACAAAAGGCCACCTGCAGCAAAAAGTGTTAAATGAATAAGACTGAGACAACTGGCCATATTAAAGCATGCCCATGGAGAAACAACCCTATCCACTACAAAATTCGTAGGCACAAATCCTATTAACCAGAATGCAATTATTTCAATAACAAAAGCACAGAATAATTGACATAATAAGATTATTGGGTGTATTTGAATATCGGTAACAAATCATTTTTATTGCTATGAATTTTAGCCAAAGATACAACTTTAGAAAAGGGGGATAGGAGAAAATAAAACCATGTCCCTGACCCAAAGTCGTTGGCAGTAATCTGCCAACATTTGAGATTTAAATCTGTTGCCATGCTATGCATTATGCTGTGCTGTGTCCACAACCAAGAATTGTGAAAATCAACTAGTTAAAGAAAGACAAGCAACGATCTGAAAAATTGGCAACTCCATCCTAAAAAGTAGCCCAAAAACAATAAACTGCTAACTGGATGGAGATGGCTTAATGTATATGAGGTTTAATTTCTTTCAAGTGTTCAGGCAGTTTAGCACAATGGTTTTCAATTTATTTTTGTTGTTTCCGTGAAGGTGAGAGCCATAAGAAGTGTGGGAAATGATTCAAATGTGCAATTACTTGTGGAATTGATCCATAAAAAAAGCTATGACCATCTTGTCACTTGCTAGTAGGGGTTTGGTCCGAGGTTCACCCATCAAAAACAGCAGTAAAATAGAGGTGATGTGAAGAGATAAATGAAGAAACTAGGACCTCTACTGTGTAAACTACAAGGACGCCTGTGTAGTTTACATTTTTGGGTAACACCATAGGATTCTTGGGTGTATTTGAAATTGCTACCACATGTAATGTAATTTACATTATTGCTAGGAACTTGGACAAAGACACAGCTATAGGAAAGGACAAAAGGTTGTTCGGAGAAAACAAACCCAACCCTTTTACCTGACCCGGAGTCGTTGGCAGAACTTACCAGCATCTTCAGATTTAATTCTGTCAGCACAGTCTGCATTATGTTGCGTCCATAACCAAGGTATCATGGGCAGTTAACAAGTTCCAGGCCCTCCAGAAGAACAGCAAGCAACCATCTAAAAAAAAAGTAGCAATTCCATCATAAGCAGCAACCTAACCAACAAAAAAACTCATAAGTAGCAACTCTAAAATAATAAACCACTGTAACATTGNAGAAGAACAGCAAGCAACCATCTAAAAAAAAAGTAGCAATTCCATCATAAGCAGCAACCTAACCAACAAAAAAACTCATAAGTAGCAACTCTAAAATAATAAACCACTGTAACATTGTAGAACAAGTCATGGATGCATCTCAACCTATTGAAAAATAGCCTTAAACATAAGCGATAAAGATGTGTATAGGAAGTGCANCTCTAAAATAATAAACCACTGTAACATTGTAGAACAAGTCATGGATGCATCTCAACCTATTGAAAAATAGCCTTAAACATAAGTGATAAAGATGTGTATAGGAAGTGGANTAAGTAGCAACTCTAAAATAATAAACCACTGTAACATTGTAGAACAAGTCATGGATGCATCTCAACCTATTGAAAAATAGCCTTAAACATAAGCGATAAAGATGTGTATAGGAAGTGCAGGGAGCTGGATGACTTGCAAACTTGTACACCAATGACAGAATCATGTTCATCTTCAATGAATACCCACCAAAAGTTTCTCAACAGCAGCTGAATTAGCACTTCAACAACAATCCTTGTCCCATGTGATTGCTTTTAGCTTGAGTTGACCTTGATGAAAACCTTCTGGATAAAGAAGAAAATGGCATTTAATACAACCATTTGAGATGTTAAAGTTACTCTTTCTTGTTTTCTTTTGTGATGATAAAGCTACTCTTTCTTGCCAAAAAAAAATTACGAGAGTGAAGAAATGAGTCAGAGTCAACCACCAAATTGCCTGAATGGTCTGCAAAGCAGATAAAGGGGATTTGCTTCCAATCTTTTGAAAATGTGATCAATCATAGCATCACTTACTAAAAATCTAACATCATTTCTGCCCACCAAAAACATGCAAAATCTAAGCATCAGAAGATGATGGAAACCAATCTATTGAGATTAGTGCCTCGATAAGAAATACTAACAAAGAAAGTTTATGTACAACACCCATCAACACAGCTAGCAAAAATAAGGGTGCTCAACCAATTGACATAACGAGAAGTACTGTACCACATATAGCCGATAAACCAAACTAACACCAATTGTATTCTATCTTTGGAACAGCTAAAAATAAAGACCACTGAGAGAGTGAAAAGCAAAAAATCCTAGAACATCCAGACCACACCACAATTCCTTACCACATAAGACTGATGAGGACATTGATTGTACAGGAAACACAAAAGGCCACCTGCAGCAAAAAGTGTCAAAAGAATAAGATTGAGACCACCAGCCATATTAAAGCATGCCCATGGAGAAACAACCCTAGCCACTACAAAATTCGCAGGCACAAAACAACAGCATTATAGTAAAGCAGTGCACCTCCTATTAGCAAGAATGCAATTATTCAATAACAAAAGCACAGAATAATAGATAACATAGCATTATTGGGCATATATCATTTTAAATGCAATGAATTTTTGAAAAGCAGGATTGGAGAAAACAAAACCATGTCCCTGACCTAAAGTAGTTGCCAGAACTTGCTAACATTTGAGATTTAAATCTGTTGGCATGCTAAGCATTATACTGTGTCCACAACCAAGTATTGTGAAAATCAACAAGTTAAAGAAAGACAAGCAACGATCTGAAAAATTGGCAACTCCATCCTAAAAATTAGCGCAAAAACAATAAACATTATCAAACAAAGTTATGGGTGTCTCCCCATATTGGAAAACAGTGCTCTGAGTTAAAATGTTTAGGGAAGTGTAGGGGAACTGCATGACTTACAAACCCATCCCCCCCCCCCCAATGACAGAATCCAGCTCATCTTTCAATGAACCACGCCAGAAAGTTTCGTAACAGCAACTGCATTAGCACTTCAACCACAATCCTTGTCCCATGGGATCACTTTTAACGTGAATTGACCCTAATAAAAATCTTAAGTTGAATATTACCATTTGAGACATCAATTGAGAGTCAACCACAACAAAAGAATCCAATTCATCTTTACCCAAAGTAGTTGGCAGAACTTACCAACATTTTGAAATTTAAATCAAGTCACAAGTCATCATGAAAGTCAAGAAGTTACAGGGCATCAAGAAAGCAATCAGCTATCTAAAAAGTAACAACTCAAATAATAAACCATTGTCAAACAAGCTACGAGAGTGTCTAAATATTGGAAAACATTGCTCAAGTTAAAGATGTTTGTGGAAAGTTGAGGGAGTGTCTACATAATAGAAAACATTTACACACAAATGCATCCTATATCTAATAGAAGAAGAAAATGATAGTTCTAGGAAGTGAAGAAGAAGATAGTTACCAATGTCATATGCACTAAAAATTTGTATGCTTAATGCCGATCAACATAGGTAGCACAAAAAGGGGCGCTCAACCAATTGGCATATAACCAAACTGTCAAATATTGCTAGACCCAACTAACACCAACATGCCTGCACTGCATAAAATAATTAAATATAAAGACCACGGGGAAGGTTAAATAATTAAAATAGTGTTGCCCCCCCCTGCGACGTAAGTGAATGTATACAGGATACAACCCACTGGCTATGTTACAGCTTGCCCACAGGGCAACACTAGCCACTGCAAAATTCCCAGGCACAAAATAACATTATATCAAGCAATTTGGTGCCCAAACCATTGGAACGGAAACATATTGCGTAAACTGAAGTTTATTCATTTAGGGCGGACATGTCACACAACTTGGGCCATTGGCCAATTTGATGTCCTTTGAAGCAGACAGACTACTGGAAGCAGTATTCTGCCACAGAAGACAACAGAAAGAGTAGTTGCTGACATTTTCACAATTGGCACAGAGCCACAAACTTGAAAATACCACACAACGGACCCACGACACTAAACGAACAGACCCTCAACAGACACATTCAGCAACCACCACGAAGACGGAGAACAAGGTGAAGGGTGGACTCTTTCTGGATGTTGTAATCAGCCAGAGTCCTCCCATCCTCCAGCTGCTTCCCAGCAAAAATCAACCTCTGCTGGTCAGGTGGGATCCCCTCCTTATCCTGGATCTTAGCCTTCACATTNATATCTAATAGAAGAAGAAAAAGATAGTTCTAGGAAGTGAAGAAGAAGATAGTTACCAATGTCATATGCACTAAAAATTTGTATGCTTAATGCCGATCAACATAGGTAGCACAAAAAGGGGCGCTCAACCAATTGGCATATAACCAAACTGTCAAATATTGCTAGACCCAACTAACACCAACATGCCTGCACTGCATAAAATAATTAAATATAAAGACCACGGGGAAGGTTAAATAATTAAAATAGTGTTGCCCCCCCCTGCGACGTAAGTGAATGTATACAGGATACAACCCACTGGCTATGTTACAGCTTGCCCACAGGGCAACACTAGCCACTGCAAAATTCCCAGGCACAAAATAACATTATATCAAGCAATTTGGTGCCCAAACCATTGGAACGGAAACATATTGCGTAAACTGAAGTTTATTCATTTAGGGCGGACATGTCACACAACTTGGGCCATTGGCCAATTTGATGTCCTTTGAAGCAGACAGACTACTGGAAGCAGTATTCTGCCACAGAAGACAACAGAAAGAGTAGTTGCTGACATTTTCACAATTGGCACAGAGCCACAAACCACAAACTTGAAAATACCACACAACGGACCCACGACACTAAACGAACAGACCCTCAACAGACACATTCAGCAACCACCACGAAGACGGAGAACAAGGTGAAGGGTGGACTCTTTCTGGATGTTGTAATCAGCCAGAGTCCTCCCATCCTCCAGCTGCTTCCCAGCAAAAATCAACCTCTGCTGGTCAGGTGGGATCCCCTCCTTATCCTGGATCTTAGCCTTCACATTGTCGATGGTGTCTGAGCTCTCCACCTCCAGGGTGATGGTCTTCCCTGTCAGGGTCTTCACAAAGATCTGCATTCCACCCCTGAGACGCAACACCAGGTGAAGAGTCGACTCCTTCTGAATGTTGTAGTCCGCAAGGGTACGGCCATCCTCCAGTTGTTTCCCAGCGAAGATCAGCCTCTGCTGGTCTGGTGGGATCCCCTCCTTATCTTGAATCTTGGCCTTCACATTGTCAATTGTATCCGAGCTTTCTACTTCCAGGGTGATTGTCTTCCCTGTCAGTGTCTTCACGAAGATCTGCATACCACCACGTAGACGGAGCACCAAGTGAAGGGTGGACTCCTTTTGAATGTTGTAGTCAGCGAGGGTGCGACCATCCTCGAGCTGCTTGCCGGCAAAGATCAACCTCTGCTGATCGGGGGGGATTCCCTCCTTGTCTTGGATCTTGGCCTTGACATTGTCGATGGTGTCGGAGCTTTCCACCTCGAGGGTGATGGTCTTCCCCGTGAGGGTTTTGACAAAAATTTGCATACCTCCCCTAAGACGGAGCACCAAGTGGAGAGTGGACTCTTTTTGGATGTTGTAGTCGGCCAAAGTACGGCCATTCTCAAGCTGCTTACCGGCGAAGATCAATCTCTGCTGGTCTGGGGGGATCCCTTCCTTGTCCTGTATCTTGGCCTTGACGTTGTCGATGGTGTCGGAGCTTTCAACCTCCAGGGTTATGGTTTTGCCGGTGAGGGTTTTGACAAAGATCTGCATCCCTCCTCTAAGACGGAGGACCAAGTGGAGAGTTGATTCTTTCTGGATGTTATAGTCGGCGAGGGTTCTGCCATCCTCGAGTTGTTTTCCGGCGAAGATCAACCTCTGCTGGTCTGGGGGGATCCCTTCCTTGTCCTGGATCTTGGCCTTGACATTATCGATGGTGTCGGAGCTTTCAACCTCAAGGGTGATTGTCTTTCCAGTGAGGGTTTTGACGAAGATCTGCATCTGTTACGAATATTAAAACCATCAGTAACCTAATAAGATTGTTGAAACAGAGACCAGTATGACCTTCCTAGGTCTGAATTCAAGAATAAAAACATAACGTTAAAGCAAAAATATCTGGATTACACATCAGATAAGGATGTGATGGTCGATCAAAAATTATAAACAATTGACTACTGAGAAATTCCATCATAATTTAAATATTCAACAGATCTTCGGAAGAAAAATCTATTCCAAGATCCCGACCCTGATTTCATATAAAATTCAACAGCGTATCGAAAAAAAATTTGGGATTATAGCNTTCCAAGATCCCGACCCTGATTTCATATAAAATTCAACAGCGTATCGAAAAAAAAATTGGGATTATAGCAGAAATCCTTTCGGAAAGATCGCCCAAAACGATCGAAATCTTATCGAAAAATCATAAAACAATATCAATCAAACCTAATGAAAAATCTAATCACTTAGAACGTATCTGCGCAAATCAAAATTCTAACCACAGATCGAATTCTTCTTACTAGCAGATCCGAGCAAAAAAATCAACAGAAACAAGATCAAAGAACATATACTACAAGAATAAACAACACAACCAATAAGAGAGGAATAGTTCCAAGAAGCCCTAATTACCTTGAACGAGTTTTTTTATAACTTCAACGAGACAGAGAGAGAGGGGGAGTGTTATCGGATGTAGAATGAAAGGCGTTGAGGAACCCTCTTCGTTTTAAAGGCGCAATGGACCGACNGTTATCGGATGTAGAATGAAAGGCGTTGAGGAACCCTCTTCGTTTTAAAGGCGCAATTGACCGACTTTGGATGAAACTGCCTATTAAGGAAACCAATTATTTGAAGCCACGTGTCACCAATGCCGTGTAAATGTGTAATACACTGAAGCGTGCACGGCAAATGCTAAGTTATCCCTTTCTGGGAGCGGTGGATATAATTAGGAAAGTGAAGACTGCTATGCCCACCTACAGATCTCTGTGCGTCAATTTTACGCGCCTTATCAAAGTCTCTTTCTTCGCTTAAAGTTCCAACACAAATTAAATTCAACTAGTTATTATAATTCTTATTTCTGAAATTTAAATTAAAATTTTGGTAACAAATTATATTTTAATTTTAATTTAAGTTTATTAAATAATTACTCAGTTTGAATCATAAATTTTAATTTGTAAGTAAATGCAATTCAAATCTAATGATAATAATATTTTAATTTTATATTTGAAATTATAAATGATATTATTTTAANCAAATTATTGTAATAAAAATTTTGATTAAATTTAATTTTTTGGGACTTTTTTGTAGGGCTTAAAATTTAAGGTTCCGTTTGGTAACGTTTTTGGTTTTTCAGTTTTTAAAAAAAATAAAAACTGAATCGGTTTTTGATTTTCAATTTATAAAAAATGAAAACCGAAAACTTGTTTGGTTTATATTTTCTGTTATAAAAAAAATGAAAACAGAAACAGGAAACTTGTTTGATAAACATTTATAAATTATTTTATAAATAACTTATTTACACCATATACTTCCACGTTAGTTTAACTGTAAAAATGTCTCAATCTTCAACTTCTAACCCAATGTAGAACCTAAAACAAATCAAATCTAACACAAAAAAAAAAAATTGTAACACAAAAAATGTAAAGCAAACAGATTGTCAGTAATGTACTTTTAAACTGTATAGTTTATTTATAGTAAATAAAAAAAAAAGGAAAAAAAATGCATGATACTGCAAATAAANACTTTTAAACTGTATAGTTTATTTATAGTAAATAAAAAAAAAAGAAAAGGAAAAAAAAATGCATGATACTGCAAATAGAAATAGCATAAGCCAAGAATTTGTGGGATTTATTGATCCTATAATTTACATTGATTTAGGATCTAAAAAGTTAAAGTTGGAGCACATGTTGCTTCAAAGTTCAATATTCTTATATTAATTAGACAGAAAAAATAAATATTCACAAACATATAGTTATGGTAGCGTGCTCTACAAAACTATGTAATTAAGTTCATACTAAACAAGTATTAGGGGAAAAGGGCAAGTTCTAAATTTCTCATACAATCACTTAAACCAAAATAATCCAAAAAATTAAAATATATTTTATTTGATACCCTCTAAGATATTGGGTATTTGATATTTATTGTTTCTCATGAAAGATGTTTATCATACTGCATGTGCAAATGTATAACCACTATGGTAAGCTGAAGGATTCCCACATAAATATGTAAACTGAATTGATCCAAGAAATAATAATTAGAAACACAGTCCACCAGAATATAGGAAAAATTAGCAATAACCCATTTGTTACGAAAATATTTCATTAATTCGTCTAAATTACGTGTCCATCAAACCCTTTATTGGTCCTGACCAAAAAAAAAAAAAAACCCCTTTATTGAAGGTTAGGTAATCTCACCTTTATCTACAAAGATGAAGACCAAAAAAAAAAAATTTTATCCACCTATGAAGGAATGAGTAACATGGTTCTTACATTTTTCGCTAGATTAATCCATAAGCTCAAATAATATTTTAAAGCATCATATGGCAAAGCTTTGGAAAGTATTTACCGGATCTATAGATTCCTTTTTTGAGTTAGAAAAGAAAAGTTTCATCTATAACAATTGAATTCACCATTTGGTGGTTGGGATTCCCGAGTTTGAGGTACTCTGATTTTTATTGATTAGGGTGATTTGGAAAGCTATATGTGACTCGTAATTTGATTTTATCCCCTTATTTTCATATTTTGTTACCTTCTTATTTATGGACTTCTTACCCCCAACTATTCTTTATGCCACAATAAAGTTTCTTTGTTTGCTGATAAAAAAAATATAAATAAGGATTGTGAAGTTATCGACCCTAAATAAAAAGTAAAAACAAGTACCTAATTTTAACAACCAAAAAATCTGATAGATTTGAAGATAATTTCAACAAACCCAAGCATCATATCACTAGGAATGAGTTTGTTGCTAGTTTGGAGATCTCAACAGAGTAATCAGATGGGTTTCTGGTATTAAGTCCAAAGCCCAAAAATTAGAGCTAAGAAAGAGAGATAACCCACCAAAAGAAATCAGAGATCGGCACAAGAGAAAATTTTGGATCGAACAAAAAAATTTTGGTCAAACTAAATTTTTTTTGAAAACCCTAGATCTAAGAATTTACCTTAGGGAGAGAGATGAAGTTATTGTGGACAAACCCTGGTGAGAAAGCTTCAGATGAGAAGACGAACTGCTGAACGCCTGGTGACGATGAGACGAGAAAGAGAGCTACAGATGAGAGAGCTTCGGATGAGATGAGAGTGACGATGAGACCAGAGAGAGGATGAGATGAGGTTTTAAATAATTTTGTTTGATGGTTTTTTGGTAAAAGGTTTTATTTGTTCCTAACAAGAGTTGATGGTGTGATCTCATTAAATTGAATTCAACCCGTTTTCATTTTATTTTTTTTGGAAACGACTTTTTTGTCGTTTTCAAAATCTGAGGCAAATTTGAAATCGATTTTAATTTATAAAAAAATTAAAATAGTTACCAAACGAGGTTAAATTTTAAATTTTCTAAAAAATTAAAAACAAAAACAGAAAAATTGAAAACCAAATCGTTACCAAACGAAACCGTAGTGTTTTATTTCTATCCTCTCTTTTTTTTTTGGTAATCCTACCACAGATACAAGAATTTTAATGATTAATCATTATTTTTAGTTATTGTACTCATTAAATCAAATTGTATTTGATTATTGAGAAAAGAAGTGGAAGGTCGGGAGACGCGTTACGGAACGGTGTCGTATGAGATTTCGAGTGGGTGACTTGGTAAGCAAAGTCTGCGGTCCTTATTCAATGGGTGCTGATCAAAAAAAAAAAAAATTAATTGGGTAAATTTCAACAACAATTTCGTATATTTAAGTCATATTTTATTAACACACCCTCTAATTTCTAAAATATTATTATATGCCCACATCAAATTTTATTGTTAAGACTTCACAGAGAACGTGATTTTATAAAATTTACCATTATAAGAGTGATATTCAAATTTACCATTATATTTTTATTTTATTTTAAATTGTATCCCAAGTTATGCCCTAACTTAAACATGGTCACAATTTTTTTTACGAGAGGAGTTTAAATATTCATTTCGCATATTACAATTATTAACATAATTTCATATAATTAATACAAATTTAATGTTCAATTTTATTCAATTAATGTTTAATTTTATCAAACTAACATCAAATTAATATTCAATTTCATCAAATTAACTATAAATTTTATCAAATTAAGATTCACATTCATTAAATTATCATTAAATTCATCAATGAACTTTCAATATTATTAAACAAATAGAAAATTAATATTTGATTTCACCAAATTAACATTCACTTTTATTAAATCCACATTACACTTCATGAAAAATTAAATACTCAATTTAATCAAATTAACATTAAATTAAATATTAATTTAATATTCAATTTTATCAAATCAATATTAAATTTCATCAAAATAATACTAAAGTATGTGAAGTTGAGCTTAAATGTTATCAAATTAATATTAAATCTTATCAAATTGATATTCAATTTTGTCTAATGAACACTAAAATAATATTCAATTTTATCAAATTTATAATTTAAATTTCATCAAATTAACACCAAAAAAATCTTTTGATTATGTCATATTTATATTTAATTTCATCAATTTAACATTCAATTTTTTAAAGTACCATCATTCTTTAATTTAATCTCAAATCAACATTCAAATTTATCATATTAACACTCAAATTTACTAATTAAATATTTAATTTTACTAAATTAATATCATTTCTTGAATTTAACACCAAATTTAACTTTTTATCAAATAAATATTTTATTTTATCTAATTAACATTCAATTTTATGAATTTAGCAACTAATATCATCAATTTAATATTTGTTTTTAAATTAATACCAAAGGGACATTGCCCACTACTTTAATTTTCAAACAATACTTATTTTTTGTTAGTTCTTGTTTTGTATGGCTAAGGTTAAACATGGTAACTCAAAAAAACAAGAAATCATCACATCATAAGTTTTTTTTTTCTACTTGTCAGTAACGACATAGATGGTAGGGATAATTTGTGAAGTGCGTATATAAATTAAAGGAGTGTGCAATAATATTTTCAGAAACTAAATGCGGTGTCGATAAAATATGACTTAAACTTAGGGGGTGTGAGTAAAATTGACCCTATTCATTCGCATTGGCAAGTGTTGAACTAACGGAGTTAAATTTAGCCTTTCAGAGGACGACGAATTTGACGGAGTCAATACTTCCTGACAAAGACGTAAACATTTGTCGGCAAAAAAAATCTATAAATTCTTGTCACGTCGTGCGTCCTTCTTTACTGTCGCTAATGCCGGAAAGCCATCCATCGGTGCCCCTCACAAAAATCATTTAATAATATACCGTATATGTAGGATAATTTCATTAGCTCACTAGTTAAATCAGGTCGCCACTCGTCAACTTGAACACCGATACAGCGGCTAGGGCTGTTAGTCCAAGGATCCCAGTCAAATTTGAATTGAGGTTAGAAGATTTGTTCAACCCTAACTTGTTTAAGAAATGAGTCGAAGTTGAAGAGTTTAAAGTAAATTGAATCTGACCAAAATTTGAGTAGTTGTATATACATGAGTTGAATTTGTCGAATTTAAACTAAGATTGTAGGATTTATTTTTTAAACAAGTATAAAAACTTGTTCAAGTTCAGATTCATTTAGAAAACAAACTAAATTTGACCGAGCCGAACTCGAAACAAGCTCGAATAGAACTCGAGCCAAATTCGAGTAGTTTAATTTGATTAACAGTCCTATATTCAGTCCATGAAAACCAATGGCCAGCAGGAGCAGGGAGGAGTAATTTGTGATGCCACAGACAAATTGGTGGTAGGGTTTTATGAGAAATTTGGGACTTCTACGAGTCTTGTAGCAAAATTGTGGGACTTGAGAAGATGGTTGAGCCTGGACTAACCAGGTACACAAAGGCTCAAAATTAGTATTGATGCGAGATTAACATCGAGATACACGTCATCATACTTATAGTTCTATCATCGACAATTACAGACGATTGTTGGGTGAAATTCTAGGAGATTCAGATGAAGCAAGAGATGAGAGAAACTAGCAAGAGTATGAACCTCCTGACTAAGAAGGGCGCCCCGAGGCCGAAGGAAGCCATGTTTTTGTTTTCTCCTTAATTTGTGTTCAACAACCCCGCAAAATGCCTCATGTCTGTACAGGTCTGGGTGAACGACACAGAAGTTTAGATCATGACACCTAGGGTGATGTATGATCTTAATTACTTTTTTTTTGGTACGATCTTAATTACATTATCTAATTATCCTTTTTTTTTAAATATTAAGACCCCTCGTTACAAGTTGTATATACTTCTAAAACTACTTAATTAGATACGACACTCGGTGCATTTTTTTTAAGGGATTTTAAAGTTTTTCCACTAAATTATATGAATTCATTTAAAGGAATTCGTGCTAATCGCCTAACTTTGAATACTTTCAAGGCTTATATTACAATAAGAGTCCGAGCAATTAGGAACATGCTTGAATACAAAAAAATATTCGTACTCTTTGCGCTTATTTTATCAATTTGCTTATTTTTCATCTAGACTGCTAATTGTACAAATATTGAATATAACAATATTCAAAAGAGATTCCTCAATTAAATGTCACATTATTCAGTGTTGGAGTTGTTTGAAAAAATGTACTTCTATTTACAAACAACCAATCTTGCATACATATTTGTTTAAATTAAATAAATCATTTTTTTTTCTTAAAAGCCAAAAAAATCCCTTGTTTAATGGAACAATGCTTGGAACTGTTAATTTAGCACATTTGAAGATAAACCCATTGTTCAATTAAAAAAATAAGAAGAAGATGATAAACTCATTTTGTAAATGTTTATACCATTTTTTTTATTGGTGAGAAATATTCATAACTAAAAAAGTAACAAAAGTAATTAGGTAAATATCATAATTAATCTCTAAGTTTTGTCTTTTGTTTAAATTTAGTCTCTGTACTTTTAATTACTATATTTTAGTCTTTCAACTATCATTTTTTTTTCAATTCAGTCTTTTTCTCTATGTTCAAGATCAAACAGAGACTAGCATAATTTGAACAATTTTTAGTCTTAAATCGTATGTTTCTATTTTATATAACAATGAAGATGGATAGAAGAACTTTAGCGAGATAAATTTGATAATTAAAGAATTAAATTAATATAATTGAAAGTTCAATGACTAAAATAAAACTAGATACAAAATTTAAAGATATATGATATTTACCTAAAGTAATTATATGTTTTATCTGTATCTGTATCTATATCTATATCTATACTACTAAGAAAAATATCTTACATGAAAAACATTTGTTTCACTATTTTACCTTTATAAAAAACTATAAAAGCTAGCATGTCATTTTATATTTAAATATACAAATTATCATTATATCCCTCTGTACTTAAATAATAAACTAACTTCTAGTATATCATGTAAATTTCTATATTTACAAAACTTTTAGATCACCATGTTACTCTTAACAAGATATATAAAAATATTATTATTTTTTTTAAAAAATCGCAATATTAATACACATTGATAATTTTGTTGATATAATATTATTTCTAGTGCCAAAAAATTGATATATTTATATATATATATATATATTTTTTTTTTCTCTTCATCTACAATACAAATAATTTAAATATAATAAATATGAAATAATATATAATTGAACTATATAATTAAAATTTTATATATTCTATCAATCGTTCTCACGTGCTGCTTTGCTAGTGAACCACAAATGTAATAACAAACCCAAACACACTCCGACCTAACCCGACGCATTTTGTACACCAGCACTGCAAACACTGTGAATAAACTGAAGCTCATCGTCGAAGCATCAAACAACCAGGGTTTGAGTTGATATCTCAAAGGAATTCCATGCCTCCTCTCGCTCCCAGATCCGGCGATGCCATTTTTGCCAACGTTGAGCGCGTCGTAAGTTGGGAACTTCTGCCTTAAATAGTTTTCGTTGATGTTTCTATCGGATCACCTTAATTTTCTGTTCGATTCCACAGAAGAATTTGATTTTTGTATTGTATTGAGAGATTCCAAGTCTTACATTTACGTTATGCCAACGGTTTCTCCGCAATCACTGATGAACTGTTTAGATTCAAACTATATTTGATTTTGATGTTGACTTGGGCAATTAACTCTTGACAGAATGCCGAGCTTTTCACTCTAACGTATGGTGCGATCGTGCGTCAATTGCTTACGGATTTAGAGGAGGTTGAGGAAGTTAATAAACAGCTCGATCAAATGTATTTTTTACTTTCTCTCTATCTATGTGTATACAATTGTTATAATTCAATCCCTAAACTATGATAATGTGGACTGGACTATCTCATTCTATTTATTGTAGGGGCTATAACATCGGAATTCGGCTAATTGATGAATTCCTCGCAAAATCCAATGTCTCTAGGTGTGTGGACTTCAAGGAAACTGCCGAAGTCATTGCCAAGGTATTTTATTGGTAGAGTTAGTCTTTGGTTAATAATGTTGATTCAAACTTTTGGGAATATAATCTCATGCGAATTATCCAAATTAGTTAGTTAATATTCTTTATGGACGTAGAAATGGGCCATCTGTTTTGGGGCCAAATTATCACATATAGTTTTGGTTCATACCAGGGTTTTGTTTGTGATTAGCTCGTTGCTGCATCAACTGACTTAAAAAGGTACTGAATTGTCTCAAAGGGTTACCGTTGCCTGTAATTAGTTCCATCTCGCTGTGGAAGAATTCTTTTGTGTCCAGATGTCCGATTTGTTTTCCCAAGTCAAAGGATATGGCTTGGGTTCTTCACATGATGGATTGCAACTTTGAGAATGTATTCCAGGAAACTTTTGCGAACAAGGAACGTGTTTACTGTTTTTCGTTGTCAGACACTTCTTTTATGTTAGATGTTAGATAATAGTAGTGTTAGATACTGATATTATCCCCAAAAATAATGCAAAATGGGCTTTACATGAAAATATTAACCCATGAGGAAATATCCATGCCACACAGATGCTTTTTGTGATTGACATTGCTTTGATATATCAGTACGAGTGATGGCTTGATCTCGATTGGCTGGAACTTGGCACATGTAATGATTAGAGTATTCATAGTCTTATAATTTTACTACAAGCCTCACGGATTTTCTTTAGAAAAATAAATTACCCGACAAAGAATAAAGCAAAAGTTAAAAATATGTGAGAAAGTAAAGAAAGATAAATCACTTGTTCTACGGAAGAAGTGAAATTTTTGTTGTTCTCCATTTTATGCTTCTCTCTAAAACTGAGGTATATCGTAGCTAGGTTACTCTAGATTTGCTCCAATCTGTGTGTAACTGAGATGCTAATGAGACCATTTTCTGGTTACCAAGTTTAAGCAATCACCCCCTTAAGATTGTAACGTAATAGTTTGCTGCTACATATCATAATGATACACACTATGGACTTATCCTCTGTAGAAAGTCATTGCTGATCATGTCCTACATCACTTTTCCCAATGTAACTCTTGATTTACTTTTTTATTAAAGTGTTTTTACTTGTCATGTGTGAATAGTTGCTGTTATCGGAAAATTGATGGCACCTGAAGAACCTGGGAAAGTAAAGTAAAAATAATGGTAAAGTGGTGGGTAAAGAAGCATAACATGCTTGTACTTCGACCGAATTTATTGATTATCATTTTTTTAAAAATTTCTGGAAGTTTAGGTTTTATAAGTATCCACTTGAATGTTGGATAATGGTGGACACAGGTGACAACCTTGATGGTATTTGACAAGAAATATTTTCTCTTATTCTCTTTTGTTATGGTTGTTGGTTGGGGCATGGCATCCTTGAGTCATCCATGGAAGCAATTTCCAGGTTCAAACATAATGAACAAACACCTACGTACAAAATTTGTAGATTGTGGAGTAGATAATTTTAGAGCCCACGCCAAACTGATGGATAACTATCCGCATAGTGAAAATGGTTTGGCAAATGAATTAGGTAATCTTTATTTTCGAAGTAAAAAATTTAAATCCCCTAAAAACACTCAACTGCCAGTATACTGTTTAAGCATCAAGAAGCATAGATATGGGATAAACAGAATTTTGAATATTTTACACAACTTTTATCAAAAGGCAACACCGACTGTTATATCCCAGTCCACAACTGTCTACTAACAACATAATAACAGCCTTATGAAGGAGTTAGCCCAAGATATCTTTTGCTGAAGTCATAAAAGCAGGTCATACTTTCCACATGTTTCAGATTGAAATGTAAAGTTTGTTATGAAATGCTGAATTGTATTATGTCATATCCTTACAATAGTTGTTTAAGTCTCTTTCAAGTACTAGGTTTCATTTATCCAGTCTTTGGCAATACTTGTAACAGGTTGGTTTAAAAATGTTCTTGGGAGTCGCTGCATCTGTGACCAACTGGGATGCTGATGGAACATGTTGCAGTCTTATATTGGAGGATAACCCACTGGTAGACTTTGTTGAGCTTCCTGATACTTGCCAAGGTCTGTACTACTGCAACATCTTAAGTGGTGTTATCAGAGGAGCATTGGAGATGGTGAGATTTCTCCTATGTTATCACTTCTGTGGATACCTTGTGGTTACACTACCTTTTGGATGAAGCACCTAATTATAATAGTTGGTGCCATAATTTTGGCCTTTTGGTACATCGCATTTTTTAGATTGGGCTTTCGTTATTTGTTATGAGAAAATTGAAGTCTGTGCAGTGCATTTGTTTTTTTGCTAAGCATGATTGAGATTTGTACCAGCAGAGATGATTCCACCAATGAGGAAGTTGGCTGTCTTACTTGTAAAAATGGCTGGTTGAGTCTCTCTCAAAATCTTTGAACCTTCACTTTTTTGCATATGTGAAATGAGATATCTAGATTTTGGAATAAGCAACTGTTGTTGTCACTGCTTCAAGGTTAAAGAATACAAAAAATAAAATAATTGTCATCATTCCTGTGTTTTAATGAAAGAAAGCAGCATGGTCCTGTGCTTTACAAAGCATCTTTTTTTTTGCTTCATTGCTCCCTCTGCCTTGATTTCCTTTTTTGTTTTATCTGGCATAAAATTTGTTTTCTCTGCAAAACCTCTTATTTGGGAAGTATAATTCAGTTGTTTGGCTCACATTCTTGAAAATGGTTGTTCAATATGTGGCATTTCATTGAAATATTTATATGCATATTTACGTAACAAGATACAAAATCGGGATAAAAGAAGCGAGCAGAGAAGAAAACCAGATATTGACAAATTGGGGCAAGTCTATTTTATTTGTTGAATCTTTTTTAGGGACTTGAGGGTAACCAGATCATGCTTATAAAGTTGTAGGTTAGATATGCATCCATTTTCCTCTTTGAACCATCATTAGATCATGTGCATATACATGCATATTAGGACTGAATGGCTGGAGCATTGTTGGTGATGGAGAGGATGCCTGACAGACAACTGGGTTGCTGTTCAAAGCCTCCCTTAGCTGTTTTGCTCTAAGATGTGTGTTAAGTATGTAAGGTAACTTGTTAAAAAAGTCTGAGAATTTCTTTTGGCTTTTTATAGCAATAAGCGTTGACGAGACCGTTGTATGATGATTGATAATTAACTATCCATTAGAATGATCGAGCAATACATTGCTATATCCTTGTTTCCTCCAAGTAAAACATTTTAATGAAACTAATAAATTATGTTGATTTTTGCATGAGAGTGTTACTCTAAAGATTTGATTTTCTAAGGAATGATGCTAATCCATTGAAACACGTTATCAAAAGGATTTAGGAACAAATCATATTAATTTTTAACTTTGTCTTTGGCGTATTAGATCATATGTCTTGAGCATAGCCGGATTGTACAAATGATTTCTTACTCACACTTGGCCGCTAAGTATTACTGTTACTCTAGATTACATCTGAAGTTTTTCCTTGCTATTTTTCAGGTGTCAATGAAGACTGAAGTGACATGGATACGTGATATGTTAAGAGGGGATGATGCATTTGAGTTGCAGCTGAAACTTGTGAAGCAAGTTCCCGAGGAGTACCCATACAAAGATGACGAGTAATTCGTTATTTAGATATCATGCATATACAATCTTTAATTTCCATGAATTTTGTAGTTGATGATAACATCTCCTATCTTCCAGCCTCCCTTTAATCGTATAATGGTACAGCTTTTTTCATCTTCTTCTAGATTAAGCATTCTTTTTGGCAATTTCTCATAAGCACGTTATTTGGGAGTTTAAATCATTGAGTTGCTATTTGAACACTCATAGGGCTGATAATCGGAGCCGAAGTTTGTGAGCTTGAGTTGAACTCGTTTGTCTAAACAAGTCTAAAAAGTTGTTTAAGCTCTGACTTGTTTAAAAAATAAGTTGAATCTGACCCGAGCCCGGAATAATTTGATTATTCTACATGTAAACAAATTGAAATTGAAATTGAATTTTACGAACTTGAGTCGAGTATCTTTGGTTCGTTTTTTTAAAAGAGTTTAAAAAATTATTCAAATTAGTCTCTTTTAGAACATGAGTTAAGTGAGTTGAATTTGGGCTGAGTTCGAATAGTTTGACTCAATTATTAGCCTTAAACACACAAAAAAATCATTTAATTGTTCTTTTTGTTGTTATTTTGGAAGTTCTGCACTTGGTATGCCTAGTAAGTTGTGATTTAGGGTCATTATGTTATTGCAAGATATTATTCTCTCTATTCCTAAATGTGTGTCGTTTTATACAATTTTTTTTGTTCTATTTTTCGTTTAATGAAATCAAAATATAATTAATATTTTTTTTTCTAAATTTATCTTTAATTTTTTAATGTATTAGATTAGGTAGAGGTTAAGTGCCTTTCATATTCTTTTTCTTTCTAATACGTATTGAATAAGATTATTTTAGTCTTGTATAATTATTTTTTACTTATATTAAAACTATTTAATAACTTTTTGTATAAATATTTAGGATAATTATTCATTATCTGATAAAACACGGACATTTCTAACAATATGCCGCGTTTTTCTTGGACGCTCTCGGGCACTTTCGCACATGTAATTAATAAAATCTATATTCGAAATAGAATAGGAGTTATTTAGAATCTATCATTTAATTATGTTTATATGCTTTGTCTTAAAATTCACGCACTTGTATAGTCCCCAGTCAACGGAGAAGTCCACCACCACCACCATTGCTCTAACCTGGTTATTTCACTGAAGCTGACATAGGCACCTCCCACACACGTTCGCCACTCGTTTCCCAAAAGCAAAAAAAAAAAAAAAAAAAAAGAGAAAGAAGGCCCAACATGGTCAATAAAAGGAACATCACTTCTTTATAAAAAGAAGATCCATTACAATAATTCTTGATCCATACTCAAGGTAAGAACCAGTTGTTTTCTGTTACTCGCCGGAAAGCACCACTTTCCATCCCACGATGTCAGATTCCGACGGCGGCGGATGTTGCCGGTGCTGTTGCAGCTTCATATTAACCTCCGGTCTAACAGCTCTCTTCTTATGGCTAAGCTTACGTACTTCAAACCCCAAATGCTCCATCCAAAACTTCTACGTCCCTGCCCTTAACAAAACCTTGAATTCCACTACAAACCACACCATCTTCTTCGACCTTAAGCTCGACAACACGAACAAAGATAAGGGGGTTCACTACGATGCAGTCAACCTCACCTTCTATTACGGTCCGAACGTTAGTTTTCTCATAGGGAATTACACAGTGCATGGGTTTTACCAGGGCCACGGGAAGAACACTCACCGGAAATATCTGCTGGATACTCGCGGAGTGCCGTGGGATGAGGCTCTCAAGGCGGTTTCAAATGGGTCATTGGCGGTTTTCAGGGTGGATTTGGTCACGGCGGTGAGATTCAGGATCATTGGGTTTAAGACCAAGAGACACAAGTTGGATCTGAAGGCTAATGTGGAGGTCGACGGCACCGGTGACAAATTGAAGAAGAAGAAGGGCATTAGACTCAAGTCCGGCGCACCGGAGCTTGATTGCTATCATGCGCGGGTGGTACTCTCTGTTATTTTAAGTGCCTTTGTGTTGTTGTTGTAGATTTTAATCTTGTTCTTCATTGTATTGCATCACTATTATTGAGATTTTTTCTATGTGGAATGAAATATTAATTTTTATTTTGAGGAAGATTTTTAATGCAAGATTGGTAGAATTACAATTTGTCCCCATTTGTTTTTTTTTTTGTCCAAAGTCTCGATTTTCAACAAATTAGGTCAACTTTTTTATGTGTCAATAACATTACTTTAATTGTTTTCAATACTACCAAAGTGTTTCTTTGTATCATTTTTCACACATTTATGCCAAATAAGGCACATTTCCATCTTAAAAAAATTCATTATTATGCAATTTAATAGGGCTCTATCCTTTACAATCGTATTTAGTTGAAACTTGACTACTTCACCCTAACCTTGCCACACATTCCGTTAATTTCTGAGAAAGATTAGACCTTACCTAAAGCCTTATCCCTTTGCTTTCAAGTCTGTTCTTTGTAAATGCACGAGTTTGGTCATTTTTCATTGAACAATAGTACCAATTGGATGTTGGGATAGTCTTTATTACTAAATACAATCCTCCTAAACACCCACTAGTTTTTTTAAAAAAAAAAAAAGAGAGAGAAAAACAGGCAACATATAATACTGGGGCGCGCACGCGCACACACACACAAAAAAAAAAATGTACAAACAAGAGCTTCATTTTGAAAGGGAGTTGTTGCCTTGTAGCTTTACAAGGGAGTAGTATGCTCCACCGCCTCCCAAGGACAGTAGCTCAGAATGTGAGCCTTGCTCCGCAACTTTCCCTTCTTTGATCACGGCGATGGAATCGGACTTTTGTATCGTGGATAGCCGGTGCGCCACGACGATACATGTTCGACCAACCATCATCTTCTCAAGAGTTTCTTGAACTAACCTCTCTGATACACTGTCAAGTGCACTGGTTGCCTCGTCCAACAGCAGGATTGAGGGGTTCTTTAGTATTGCTCGAGCTAGTGCTATTCTTTGTTTTTGACCTCCTGATAGCTGAGTCCCTCTTTCACCACAATAAGTCTCGTACCCATCTTTCATTCCACTGCCATTAAACAACCATCATATGGTTAGACTAAAAAATATGACATGAACCTCAGAAATAGCAACTTTCCATACGATACTGGATTTTTTCGGGTACATAGTGCTATCCTAATTTGCACCTTTCATAATTGAGTTCATACCTTATAAATTCATGTGCATTGGCAAGTTTTGCAGCCTTCCTTATCTCAGAGTTCTTAGCGTTCTCTGTCCCATAGGCTATGTTGTCATTGATAGTTCCTGCAAAGAGAGTAGGTTCTTGACTGACTAATGCAATATGTGATCTCAAGGTTCTCAAATTATAATCCTTGACGTCCCGTTCATCAATATATATTGATCCTCTTATTGGGTCATAAAACCTTTCAATGAGTCCAATAATGGTAGATTTGCCAGAACCACTCGGCCCGACCAATGCTACTGTTGTTCCTGCTGCTATTTTAAGGCTCAGACCCTTAAAGATCAGCTGATCAGGTCTTGATGGATAAGCAAAGAACACATTTTTCAGCTGTACACGACCCTTAATATCTGTTTTTGAAGCATCAAATCCCTCTGAGTTTTCTGGATGATCTTACTGCTCCTATCAATAATTGCAAAAACTGAACTGATGACGGTGCTTCCTCGAGATAAATCTTTAGTCATGTTTCCTGCCTCGGCAATGGTATAAGAAGTGAATAGCAATACCAAAAATGCTTGAAAGAGTCGTTCTGGAGTTATTAATCCTTGTGATAATAGCTTGCCCCCATACCAGTAAGTTAAAGCCGTAGAAGCTGTGGCTACAAATTGGGAGCTAAACAGGCCACAACCGGCAAACCAGGATTGTCGAATACTCTCCTTCCTCGGGCCTTCCAAGGTGGCATTAAAAAGTTCCATAATTCTCTTCTGAGAAGAAAAGGCTGTTATAGTTCTATGGTTGATGACAGCTTCACTTGCTAATTGGCTTCCTTCCTTTTGTGCTTTTTGAGATTTTTCGGACATTCTCTTCATCAAAACACTCCTAAAATAAAAGCTTCCGATAAGTAATGGTTGTGTTGTTATCATCACCAAGGTTAGCCTCCATGTAAGTACAAGTCCAAGTGCATTAGCAAAGATAGCCCCAAAGAATGCTTGAGCCAACAATGACATACGGTCCCCAACAAGGGAGCGAACCATGTTAGCTTTGGTTGATAAACGAGCACAAATGGCTGCACTTGTATTCTTATCTTGATCAAACCACCCAATCTCAAAAGTCATCAGCTTTTCAAGCAGTTTCTCCTGTACTCTTCTAGTTAACTTTTCTCCCATGATTGAAAAATTGTGGTGTTGGAGGAGACAGGTAACGAAGTTGAAAACTCCAAGGCCCGCAAAAACATAAGAGTAGATTCTGGCGTTAGATCTGATAAAGGATTTGTCACTGTGGAAATAAACTGATATAAGTGCTCCCACGTAGTAGGCATTTATTGGTTGAACTGTTCCAGACCCTATAGCCCCTAAGCATCCAAGCAAGGCTCTTCCTAACTCAGGCGCATTCATTTTCAACAAACGCCACTGGGATGAAGCAGGATAAGAAGTATGCTTAGAACCATCTTCGTCACTTTCATAAGATTCATCATATATGACAGAGAATGGAACAGAGTAGGAAGCAGAGAAGGGAACACTACTGGAAAATACTTCGCTTAATGCAGACAATGCTGGTGTGCTTTGTGCACTTGACCTTACACTCGATGGGCTCGATGGAACTCTCGTTTTGTAATGATTTCTTCTATGGACTTGATGATTGAAATTACTTTCAACTTTACTTGGAACTGTTGATTGCTGCAGCTGCACCATTTGGAAGTATTCGCCACCTTGCCCACCGTACATTTGCATCAATTCATCATGTGAACCTGATTCTACCGCTCTTCCTGAACGTAGAACCACTATCAGATTAGCCATTCTAATTGTTGAGAGACGATGGGCTATGACAATTGTTGTCCTCCCTACCGATGCCTGATCAATGGTTTCCTGTACAATTCTTTCAGACTCTGCATCTAGAGCGCTTGTAGCTTCATCAAGTAGCAAGATTTTTGGGTTCCTTATTAAAGCCCTTGCTATAGCTATTCTTTGTTTTTGGCCTCCAGACAATTGAACTCCGAATTGCCCTACCTAGAGAATCCAAAGGAAGAAAAAAAATCATATGTTAAACAGCTACGATTAGTTCTTCCTTGATGCTTCTAAATTAACCCCATCCTAGAGACAAAAACACATGTTATGGAGGTATAAGGTAACTTACTTGAGTTTCATATCCATCTGGTAACTCAGCAATGAAGTTGTGTGCATTTGCAGCCTTCGCTGCTCTCTCCGCGTCTTCCATTGATGCTCCTTCCTTCCCAAATAGTATGTTCTCTTTTATGGATGTTGCAAACAAGACTGGTTCTTGATTGACCAGACCCATTTGGGATCTCAACCATTTAAGATGAAGTCTCTTTGTCTTGTATCCATCCAAGAGAATTTCACCTTCAATAGGGTCATAAAATCTTTGAAGCAATGAAATTATCGTTGATTTCCCAGAACCACTGCCTCCAACAAGACCCACAGTTCTGCCAAATGGTACTCTAAGATTTAAACCTTTCAAAATTGGCGTACCAGGCCTTGATGGGTAACTAAAATAAACGTCTTTAAATTCAATTTCTCCCCTCACGTATGATAAAGCCTTCCCTTTTCTCTCTTCGGAGTCTATGGTTGGAAGCCGATCAATCATCTCTGTCATACGCGTAGCAGCAGCCTTTGCCTCTGAGATGGCAATAAGATTTGGTAGCGCCGTCAGAATATTGCTGCAAAACTGAAACAGTGAGTTTCGAAACGAAATTAGGGTAAGAAACCTATCAAGGCACAAGTCTAAGAAGAAAATACTCACAATCCTGCCATGAGGACATTAAACCCTGATACAATAATATGGCCACCCCTTTCTCCTTTTTCGGAAACTAGAATTGCCCCAAACCAAGCCTGAAAGGACCAGCTAAGATATACAATGCCCATGCTTCCCATCATTAATCCTTTTGCAAAACCTTGCTTTATTCCTAGTTCCATTGTCTTTTGAAGGGCATGGCCGAACCTATCAAGGGTACGGCGCTCTCCAACATAGGAATACACAATTCTTATTGAAGAAATTGCTTGTTCTGCAATCCCACCAGCAACTGCATAAGATTTAATCATCCTCATTCCTACATTCATCATCAGTGTTCCAAATCCAAGGCCCGGGGCGAGGAACAGTACAGTGAAGGGAAGAGCAGCCAATGAGAGCCTCCACGATAGTACGAAGGCAAATATGAGGCAGAAGAAGAAGGATGACATGCAAGCAAGGCAATCAGGTATCTACATTCAAAAAACAACTAGATTTCAGTTATATCGAAAAGATGAAGAATTAGAGAAGAAAAACAATGTGTCTAATGAAGTTTTTGCAGTTAATTTAGCCACTAGAAACTGGCTGAGGGAAGAATTAAGACAGGAGAGAGTGTTTACAAAATAAAATCAATTAGTGTTTTCTTTCTAGATTATCTTTCTGAGGAAAATTTAGACTTCAGTTATAGTCTTTTTTTGTTCAAGTCATGGAGGCTGGTAGTGCGCTAATTTTTTCTGTTTTTTTGTTTCAACGATTAAGGGTGTTCAGACCAACGAACGTGCATGTTGACTAATCTCCTCTCCGGTTCAATCAAAGACAGACTATCCATGCTAGGATTAGGGTATTCATAAGGGATAAATCCCCCAAGGCCTAACCTCTTCAAAAGATTGTCAAAATTCGAATTCATGATATTTGAATTTACAATTTGTCTCTGTTACTAATTAAGTTACCCTTTGGGATTATAATGCGCTAATCTCGAAAAGGTTTCTAGTGCTTCTTACTCATCATGCTAGTAAATGGAGAATTCTATGGTACCCAAAGAAATCTTGATACCAACTTTTTTTAGAATCGATTCTAAATTCTTAGTATCGATCACAAAAATCTCAAAAAATTGTAATCTGAACCCAAAAAGTTGTAACATGAGTCCAAAAGGGTATATATTTTTTTGATCGATTCCAACTGTTTTTTGTCGTAAGGAGAACCCAAAAACTTGAATCTTAGTCCACAAAAATCGTAAACTTGGGTACCATAACTCTTTTGGACCCAAGTCAAATCCCACATTTGTACATGATCACTGACGTGAAGAACCAACAATTACTTTATGTTTTATTTGCTTTTGTCACATTTTAAGGAACAACAAAAAAGAAAAAAGGTCAGAGAAATCAAAACCTTCTCGCCTATGGTGACTTGGATGGTAGAGGAATCGGAGGAAATGGTTGAAATAACTTGGTAAGTAATGGAAGAATCATTTGCTTGAGTGTCAAAGAAACCAACTTCTTGCCTTAGCACAGATTTTAGGTACTCCAATCTCATTCGAGAAGTTTGTCTCTCAGCTGTTCTTGCCCAACACAGTCCTTCTGCAAAAATAACGGGCACCCAAAAAGCACCACAAAAAAAAAAAACATTGAAATTCGAATGCTATTACAGGGAGGGAGATAACGAGGTTCAAGAGCGGTGGTCATTAGTTCAACCGCTAACCTCTTTAAATAAGAACTGAAATTTGAGAAATTATGTATTGAAGATATATGCAAGTGTTTTTGTACCAATAAATGCAGATAATCCAACTCCAATTGCAACATATAGCAACCTCAGTGCGTACTGCAAGGTAAAAAAATTCACAAACAACAATGTATAGCGTGTTAATATAGTTTGCATATATAGAAGTCTCTAGTTTGCATATATACAACTATCTATTTTCGTGACTACGGTATTGAAAAATAATTTCTCGATATCATTTCTCTACTTTTCATCTAATAAAAACTCATCAAGTGTATAAAATTTTATTATTTTATTATTTTTTTCAATTAATGATTCGTCAATCATTCAAACCAAAATCAACGATTAGAAATGAATTTTGGTACAGTATCGAGGTGGAAGTATAGCATTATCTTTGTCCTTGCCTTGTTCACAGAACGAGTAGAGATGGTGTCATTGAGATTTCCATAGGCGTTGATCACATCGCTAAGAATGAACATCATGAGAGGGAACCGCAACCCATCCCCAATGCTACCAAAAGTCCCCAAAAACATCAACAACTTGTCCACTCCGTCAGTATAACGAAACATGCCATTTGCACACACCATTTCCTATGCCCACCTTCAAAACGACTAACTAATTTTGAGAAGTATTAGATGTATGTAATCTTATTTTGAATGCAAAAAGACTATTTTCACGTTCACTAGTTTCGAAAATTCAATAATCTTCACTACATCTTCATCTATATGCACTTCGATTGCTTTTATAACAAGTATTGATCGATTCCTTTAGACGGCTTCATTGTCTTTGGAATATGGAGTGATTTGTTGCACTTCTAAATTAGTCGGCAGCTGTTTTGTTCGAACTGGTCATGCAATGGATGATGTTTTCCATAATTCCAAACTAGTATGCATTGGCAATTTTGCTCTAAAATATAGCATAGTAGAGATAAGGATGAATTATAACCTTAACCATTTTAAATTCAAAATTAAATAAGTCTCTTAGGAGTTAGGACCAGAGATTTATCCTTTATGAATTATATAGTCTCAACATGGATGATTTGTCTTTAACCGAACAAGGGAGAAGATTAATCGATATGTGCTTAAGTTAACCCGAATTCTTTTGATTGCAATACCCAAAAAAAAAAAAAAAAAAAAGGTCTCCATCGTTTACTATTTCTTGAACATGAATTATGATAGAATTGGTCATGCAATGGATGTTGGTTTCTATAACTCCAAACTAGTATTGATAAGTTTTGCCTACCTTCCATGGTTTACCATTGGTGTCCAGCCAAGTTTTATTACATTGTTTCTCTAGTGTGGCGGAATATTCATACGGCTATGATTGCTTTCATTCTGTTCAATAGTATTATTGTAACTACAATTGTTGGATTTTTTTATTGGAATTTTATTACTTGATATATCATTATACTAATAAATTAGATCAATTTTTTAGGTCCCAATAATAAATTAACACATCTGTTAGCTCGGCTATCTTAGCAAATCACTTATAACAAAAACATTATGTTATACGAACTTAATTTGAAGGATAGGTAATTGTCCACCAGTCCAATGCCATTGAGCTAACCTAAGGGGTTAGCAACGGGAAGGGTTGGGCCAGTTTGGCCCAGACTTTTCAGGCCCAACAATTGTCATGGGTGGAACTACTTGGAATTTGATTGGTCAACAGACCGAGCTAGACCCACAGCCTGCCCAGCAAGTCAGCATTAACAAGCCCTTAACAGGCCAACACCAATGGGCCTCAAATGAGCCCCACTTTGCATGAATATTGGACTAGTCCTTCTGGCTACCCATCCTTAAAAATTAGCCCCTGCCCCACAAGCCGAGCTAATGAGCTACCTGCAACCCTGACATATGATGGGCTAGTCCGCCCAAGCTAAGTGCAACTCCAACGCCCTTGCCAGCTGCTACCTTTACACCATTTTAGCGAACAAAATTCCAAACCCCAGTTACATATACACCGATTATCCCTATCTATAACCAAGTCTTTTCCCAAGAGCTAAAAACCCAAAACAAAAAAAAAGAACAAACAAATTATAGTCTGGGAATAGGATAGTCTAACCATTAATGTCCCCTTACTTAAAATAGAAAAAGAAAAAGAGAAAGCTTCACATAAAGATATGATCATAGCAACAGTCATATATTATCATCTAGCTAAAGGCATTCATTAATCCAAAACAATACAATGATTAGTTTCAATGATCAAACACATCTTGTGAAGTAGTAATAGCCATGCTAATGGAATTTGGCATTCATTCTCCCAATTTAAGCCAGTTTCCTTTTATGATTTACAAACAAAAGAAAACTCAGACAACCTTTATATTTCCGAAACAGGATGTATAGAATATGGTACACAACACACAACAGCTGCATTTTCACCGGTAAGGAGAGCTGCTGTCTTGTAGCTTTACGAGGGAATGGTATGCTCCACCACGTCCCAATGATAGTAGCTCAGAATGTGAGCCTTGCTCGACAACTTTCCCTTCCTTGATCACAGCAATGGAATCAGATTTCTGTATTGTGGATAGCCTGTGTGCCACGACAATACATGTTCGACCCACCATCATCTTTTCAAGGGCTTCTTGAACTAGGCTCTCTGATACACCATCAAGTGCACTGGTTGCCTCGTCTAACAGTAGGATTGAGGGGTTCTTCAGTATTGCACGAGCTAGTGCTATTCTTTGTTTTTGACCTCCTGATAGCTGACTCCCTCTTTCACCACAATAAGTTTTATATCCATCTTTCATTCCACTGAAATTATAAACCCTATGATTAGCTTTAAGTATTCAACAAGTCAAGTATTGTAAAAAGAATTTAAGTTTGCTAACTTCATAATTGACTTTGTACCTTATAAATTCATGTGCGTTGGCAAGCCTTGCAGCTTTCCTTATCTCAGAGTCCTTAGCGTCCTCCTTCCCATAGGCTATGTTTTCATTGATAGTTCCTGCAAAGAGGGTGGGTTCCTGACTAACTAATGCAATATGCGACCTCAAGCTTCTCAATTTATAATCCTTTACGTCCCGCTCGTCAATGTATATTGATCCTCTTATTGGGTCATAAAATCTTTCAATGAGCCCAATAATAGTAGATTTGCCAGAACCACTCGGCCCCACCAGTGCTACTGTCGTTCCTGCTGCAATTTTAAGGCTTAGGCCCTTAAAGATCAACTGGTCCGGCCTTGATGGATAAGCAAAGAACACATTTTTCAGCTCTACACGGCCCCTAATATTTGTTCTTACAGCATCAACTCCCGATGAGTTTTCTGGATCGATCTCACTATTTCTATCGAAAATTTCAAACACTGAACGGACAGCATTGCTTCCTCTAGATAAATCTTTAGTCATGCTTCCTGCCTCAGCAATGGTATAAGCAGTAAACAGCAATACCAAAAATGCTTGAAAAAGTCGCTCCGGAGTTATTAATCCTTGTGATAATAGTTTGCCCCCATACCAATAAGCTAACGATGTAGAAGCTGCTGCCAAAAATTGGGAGCTAAACAAGCCACAACCTGCAAACCAAGATTGTCGAATGCTCTCCTTCCTCGGGCCTTCCAAGGTGGCCTTAAAGAGTCCCAATATTCGCTTCTGAGAAGAAAAGGCAGTTATAGTTCTATGGTTGATGACAGCTTCACTAGCTAATTGGCTTCCTTCTTTTTGTGCTTTTTGAGATTTTTCAGACATACTCTTCATCAGAACACTCCTAGAATAAAAACTTCCAATAAGTAATGGTTGGGCTGCCATCATCACCAAGGTTAGCCTCCATGTAAGCACAAGTCCTAGTGCATAAGCAAAAGTAGCCCCAAAGAATGCTTGAGCAAGCAATGACATACGGTCCCCAACAAGGGAGCGAACCATGTTAGCTTCGGTTGATAACCGGGCACAAATGGCTGCACTTGTGTTCTCATCTTGGTCAAACCAGCCAATCTCAAAAGTCATCATCTTTTCAAGCAGTTTCTCCCGTACTCTTCTGGTCAATTTTTCTCCCATTATTGAAAAATTGTAGTGTTGGATGAGAGACGTAAAGAAGCTGAATACTCCAAGGCCCATGAAAACGTAAGAGTAGACTCTTGCATCAGATCTGATGGAGGATTTGTCTCTGTGGAAGTAAATTGATATAAGTGCTCCCACGCAGTAGGCATTTATTGGTTGAACTGCTCCAGAGCCTATAGCCCCTATGCATCCAAGCAAGGCTCTTCCCAACTCAGGGGCGTTCATTTTGAGCAAACGCCATTGGGACGGAGTGGGATACGATGTCTGCTTAATATCATCTTCGTCACTTTCATAAGATTCATCATAGGGGACAGAGTATGGAGCAGAGAAAGGTGCGCTCCTGGAAAATGCTGGGCTGAATGGATACAATGCTGGTGTGCTTGGTGCACTTGACCTCACACTGAGTGGGCTTGGTGGAGCACTCATCTTGTAATGATTTCTTTTATCGGCTTGATGATTGAAGTTACTTTCAACTTCATTTTGAGTCGTTGACAGTTGCAACTGCACCATTCGGAAGTATTCACCACCTTGCCCACCATTCATTTGCATTAGTTCATCATGTGAACCTGATTCTACCACTATTCCTGATTGAAGAACCACTATCAGATTAGCCATTCTAATTGTGGAGAGACGATGAGCTACGACAATTGTTGTCCTCCCTACTGATGCTTGATTGATTGCTTCCTGTACAATTCTTTCAGACTGTGCATCCAGAGCACTTGTAGCTTCATCAAGTAACAAGATTTTTGGGTCTCTTATTAAAGCCCTTGCTATAGCTATTCTTTGCTTTTGCCCTCCAGACAATTGAACTCCAAATTGCCCTACCTGGAGAATTCAAAGAAAGTAAAAATCTTACAATGAATAGCTATGATGGACATTGGGAAGAATATACAGTGTACACATATGCATCTGCTTTTCCCCATTTTTCAATTAAGAAAATAGAAAAAGTTTAAAGCAGGACATTGTGATCATTTTGCTGGCAGTTAGGAATAGTTTATTCCTTGACACTTCTAAAAGTTACCTGCAGGATAGCACCAAAAATACAAATGTTATGGAGGCAGAAGTGGACTTACTTGTGTTTCATATCCATCTGGTAACTCGGTAATGAAGTTATGCGCATTTGCAGCCTTCGCTGCTTGTTCTGCATCTTCCATTGATGCTCCCTCCTTCCCAAATAATATATTCTCTTTTACGGATGTTGCAAACAGGATTGGTTCTTGATTGACCAGACCCATTTGGGATCTCAACCATTTAAGATGAAGTTTGTTTATCTTGTATCCATCCAAGAGAATTTCACCTTCTATTGGGTCATAAAATCTTTGAAGTAATGATATTATCGTGGACTTGCCAGAACCACTGCCTCCAACAAGACCCACAGTCTTGCCAAATGGTACTCTAAGCTCTAAACCTTGCAAGATTGGGGTATCAATCCTTGATGGGTAACTAAAATAGATGCCTTTAAATTCAATTTCCCCTCTCACATATGATAAAGCCTTCCCCTTTTTATCTTCAGAGTCTATGGCTGGTAGCCGGTCAATCATCTCAGTCATACGAGTAGCAGCAGCTTTTGCCTCCGTGATGGCAGTAAGATTAGGGAGTGCCGTCAAAATATTCCTGCAAAAAATGAAATAATGAGTTTTGAAACTGAATTAAGGTATGAATTATGTCATCGTCTTCTGCTGTTTATATAGAATTGAAGCACAAGATCTAAGAAGAAAAAGCTCACAATCCTGCCATGAGGACATTAAATCCAGCTACAAAAATATGGCCACCTCTTTCTCCTTTTTTGGTAACCAGAACTGACCCAACCCAAGCCTGAAAAGCCCAGCTAACATATATAACTCCCATGCTCCCCATCATCAATCCTCTTGCCAAACCTTGCTTTATTCCTAGTTCCATAGTATCTTGAAGTGCATGACTGAACCTATCAAGGGTACGACGCTCTCCAACATAGGAATATACAGTTCTTATTGAAGAAATTGCTTGTTCTGCAATCCCACCAGCGACTCCATAGGATTCAATCATCTTCATTACTACATTCATCATAAGTGTTCCAAATCCAAGAGCAGGGACAACAAACAGTAAAGTGAATGGGAGAGCAGCCAATGTGAGCCTCCATGACAGTACGAAGGCAAATATGAGGCAGAAGAAGAAGGAGGACATGTAAGCAAGGCAGTCAGGTATCTACAATCAAAAAACAATTAGATTTCAATCCTATCCAGAAGACAAAGAATAAGAAGAAGAAAGCGTGTCTAATAATCAATTTAGTATCAATTTAACCACCGGGTCCAGATTATCATCCGCTCAACCTATGCTTTCACCCTCTGCAGCCCTTTATTAGCAGCTAGCTATATCTCACCCTTCTCCACCTAGTTGACATGAGATATCACCACTTGACTTATCAGGGGGTAATTTTACCCCCCTTTTGCAAAAACACCAGATCAGAAACCAGTAGACTTCAGAGTTGGGATAGGAGGGACTGTAAAGACATATATGTAGCCTTCTAATTTAGGTTATTGGTGTTGTAAGGGGATATGAGGTTGCCTATATTATCTAGAGCAGGTTACTTTGCAAAATACAAATGAGTTTATGATTTCTTTCCAGGGCTGTTATTCCACACATAGAGGCTAGTAGTGCACTAATCAGGAAAAGGTTTCCTGTGCTTCTTAATCATCATAACAGTAGTTTCTCATTATCTTCATATGTATACGTGCTCACTGACATGAAGAACCAAGAGAATTCTTGTGCTTTATTTTGAGATTTTAAGGAGCAACAAAAAGAATAAGGTCAGGGGAATCAAAACCTTCTCGCCTATGGTGACTTGGATCGTACTGGAATCAGAGGAAATTGTTGAAACAACTTGGTAAGTAGTGGAAGAATCAGCTGACTGGGTGTCAAAGAAACCAACTTCTTGCCTAAGCACAGATTTCAGGTACTCCAATCTCATTCTAGAAGTCTGCCTCTCAGCTGTTCTTGCCCAACACAATCCTTCTGCAAAAATGCACAAAAGAAGATACTCACGTTCTGATCCGTCGTTGGTTAGAACAAAAATTAATTTTGAGAAAGGATATACTCAAGATATGGAAGTATTTTATACCGACAAATGCAGCTGATCCAACTCCAATTGCAACGTATAGCAGCCTCAGTGCATACTGCAAAGTAAAATATTTACAACACAATGAGTCTATGTTACACCCTCATGTGATAAATATTTCCCTAAACAATCTCCCTAGTGGGGTTTAAAATAATCTTTTAACATTAGCAGGAAATATTTTGTAATAGATGCTCAAGATTTTGAGGCTCGTTCACCATAAATTTGAACATGTGAGAAGGATCCAAATCCATTCTAGTACACTCTATCAAAATTTTTCTCAATGGGAGATCGTCCACTAGGTACTGATAGTAGTTTGTTATATATAATGGGTCTCACTTGAATATATAATGGGTCTCACTTGAATTTACGGTAGATGACCTACCTCGAAAAAAATGATAAAAAATACACTACATAGGACCTAAATACATGTGAGAAAAGTACTGAAAGGGGTTACATAAGTAGAAGTGCTTTTGCATTCAATTAATATCATCTAAGAAGCTAAGTAACTAAAAAGACGACACCAATAAATAAGAGACTTCATTATGCGTACTGAAAGATAAGAGAGAACTGGGTATATGTCCTTACCTTGTTCACAGAACTAGTAGATACTTTGTCATTGAGGTTTCCAAAGTTGTTGATCACATCGCTGAGAACAAACATCATGAGAGGGATCTGCAAACCATCCCCAATGCTACCTAAAGTACCAAAAAACATCAACAATTTGTCCACTGTGTCAGCATATCGAAACATGCCATCTTTGTTCCCCATTTCCTGTGATCCCTTCAACAACGATGAACTATTTCCGAAGCCCAGTGCACAAGTTTCTCAATGTTGTGGGATCTTAGAAGGATTAAATGTGCGCAACCTTCTCTTGTTTGAAGAGAGACCCTTTTTAGAAAAAAATTTTTTGCTACTACTTCATTTATATGCAACTCCAGTGCTTTTGTAAATGCATTGATCAATTCTGTTTGATAGCTCAGTTGCAAGCTGCCATCGGCCCATCGCTTGATATCAAGGCCCTATGGAGTGATCTACTGCAATTTTAAAATTAGCCGGCAGGTGTTGTTAGAATTGGTCATGCAGTGGTTGTTGTTTTCAATAATTCCAAACTAGTATTGATGAGTATGATTCCTCTACAGTCTACATTGTTCACTGTTTCTTAGAAACACAAGAATTATTGTCTACACAACATTGCTGTCCTAACCTTGTTTCATTTAATTGTTTCTAGTTAGACAAAGAAGAACATTCATTCGGCCATGGATACAAGTCAGACGAATGATCATGTCGTCACCGCCTAATCGGGTGGCCTGAGGTTCAAAATCTCATCAAAATCCAGTAATATTGTAAACCCAAAATTCAAATCCCCACAAACTGCTTTGCGACTTTCAAAGACTAACATCGATGTATATGAGAAAAATTGATACAGTTATTGCATATGTAACATTGTTTATGTCCTAATTCTATGTAAAGGGCCAAAAAGAATCAAGCAAGGGAATTAGATAATGTGATACAAAGAATCTTTCTTTCGCATCAAATTGTTAATAGAATAAAAGGGGTTACCTGTCTTTATTGTTAACCTCTTTATCCATTGTTTTCATCTCCTTGTGCTTTGACACAGCAAATTTTATCTTCCTCTCTGTACTATTTGGGACACTTGTACCAAGTGTCAAGAAAAAGATCTCAATGATATTGACCAGCCGAACGCATATACCCTTTTGCATTTAGCTCCTTCTACCATAGCATTTGGAGCAGATAATAATAATAATAGTAATGATCTTTATCATTGATTCGTCTCGTTGGTTTGAAGTAGAGGCACGCAACTGCAGCCCTTTAGCAGATGACTCACCAATGTAGTGGTAAGAACCAAACTTATGGAAATTCCATGCTACTTGTGACTTCTCATTTTCCATTTTCTTAGCCCAGCAAGAGAGAGATATGACAAAAATATCGTAGTCTTTTAGATTGACTATAGGTTCTATCGAACAATAGACTTCGGTGTTGATCAAATGATTCCTAAAAACCTGCATCATTATGTTAACAAATTATGTTAGTTTTTTATGTCCAAATAGCATTATTCTTATACAAATATATTCAACGCCAATGTTACCAACTAGTAATCAATAAACAAATAAAATAAGTAAACTCCACCACTAATTCTATAATAGTTATTTAATGTAAAAATTATTAATAATTATAAATTTAGTGAGATTTACTAATTCTATATATTTATACATAATTGATTGGTGAGACCGATGATGATGTAATATCATTATCACTTTCAATATTGTTTTTTTTAAGGATAAAAATCGTAATTGATCCTTAAATTTTGATTTTTTTCAAATTAGTCTCTTAATTATTAATTTTATCTCAATTAAGTCATTTTTTCTATTTTCACCAAATCAATGCTGAAATTGATTAGATTGAGTTAATCTTTGATGAAAATTGATGAAATGACTTAATTAAAATAAAATTGATAATTAAGTGACTAAATTGAAAGTTCAATGATCAAATTGAACCTTCAATTATTGTTCAAGAATTAATTATAATTTTTATTTTTCCAACAAAAAAGGTTGGGAAGCGAGACGATCGGTTTATTTTGACCTTTTTTTTTGTTTTGGTAATTTTTTTATTTGTGTTTTTTGCTAAATTATACAAAGATCAGCTTGAAAAACAACCCAATGGTTTTAGATTTTAGACACTGATAGAGACCTAGCTTGGTATATTCACTATATTGCATGTCTCATATTCGAATGATTGTTATCTGCTGAAAATAACTACAAACTACTCACACTAGTACACTAATTACATAGAAGTCCCCTGATTTTTCAATAACAAGATAAAAACCTTTATCATTTGTATTTACGGCCGAAAAAAAAAACTTATCTATTATTATATTGATGCCCCTAAATTTTAATAATCTATCTAATATTAAAACTAAGAAGTTTAATTATCAATTTATAAAAATAAAATAATAGTTAAGATTGATTCAATTTTTATCTATTTAATTTATTCAAAAAAAAATTATGAAGATCATCTACCATTGCTACTCAAAACTGCAATAAAGCGCCTGCTATCGAGAAACTTGACGAAGTCTCGACACAAAAACATACATCTTTTTATACTTTATGATGATTAAATGTAACTGTTTGGATACAAAACTTCCACTCAGGCATATGATTGCTTCTCACATATGCCTGATGACCGGTATATACACTCAACATGTATTTGTAATTATAGAATATTTACAGAAACAATGGCCAAAGTATATGTTTGGGATCCTTTCTATCCCAATATCATACAACAGAGAAGAAAAAACCATTAAATTTGAGTCCGCAATTGCTTCAATAGCCTCTGCACATGCTCAAGTTTCTGAGTGAGTTGCCTAATATTATCAAAGTGGTGTGCGGAAGATTCTGAACTACCTAATTCAGCAGTGAGAGCTGCGCATTTGGCCTGTGATTCCAACACCACCTCTTCAAGTGAAGCCACAGTCGATTCACAACGTAAATGGGGCTTCTCACCATTCACATCAGAGTGTGCACCAAGCCCAATACTGCAAGAACTACTATCCCTACTGATCCTTTCGGGGGTGAAAATTTTGTCAAAGCCCTCACTTCCTGCAAGTCATAAATTCACATAAATTTCGAATAATCCACCAAGCAAACTAACATGGGATAACCTTAAGCGGATAAAAAGGCAAGGCTATAAGAAACACAGTCACAAGAGGCTAATCGAGATCAATAAATTTGATCTTCAATTGCATTGGAGACCTCTTATCGTTCATTAAGAAGAGAATGATATTAACCAACACTAGAATTCCGATTCAGGCTCTACTTATCTAAAGTCAGCCTACAGTTTCAAATCTATAACCTTTTTTATGGGCACTCAAATCCATGACATTTGACTCCCCATGGCCCCCAAACTTACATTTTAAGGTGTCATATGCAAGTCAAAAAAAATAAAGGATAACAAACTTTTTAGATCCAATCATCATTGTTGACAAGACTTAAGATGTTGAATATACCAAGGTTGCTTAGTTGATTTATCGCAGCTTGGCCAACAGAACCTTCCAGCTTAAGCACCCGCAGAACTCCAGCAGCTATTCGACCCATCGAGTCAACTTCAGACTTGCACAAAAGGGCAAGGTGTTGCAGCTCATCCTTTGTCACAACAACCTCAATCTGCAGAGAAAATATCATTGCAACATGCCATTTTACTGACAACAGAAGATACTTAAATACTCAACTAGTTAAATTGTGTTACCGGCTGTTTCACAGAAAATTTTAAATTTTCAACCACCCACTTGACCATGACTTCATCGTCGTCATCCTCCGAAATCACAATATCAACTTCAAGATTTATCCCACCACATGTCGCAATATCTGATTTGAGCCCTTTTGCAGGTATGTCATCTAGCAGGAGGCTCTTTCGGGCCTTGGGCTTTAAGATCTGTAAGCCTTCCACACCAACCTGCGAGCACTCTTACACAATCATACTTGTACACCTCACGATTAATTAACAACCAATGACTACCAATAAATACTAATGGAAACATAATGAAGGTTACAAATTAACAGAATACCCAAATCTAAGGCACTGGAGAACAACAAAACGCCCCAAGTAATATATCAAACTTATATCCACCCAGATGCCACTACATGACACTGGACCAAACCAAACCACAATCGCTAACTTCGATTTAAGTTGTGAGTATAATCAGCTGACAATGCGACATGGTCCAATAATTTTTCAAAAATTTTATATGCAAGTTCATCTCAAACTTTCCTCATTTCTAAATATGATTATGGTTTATAACACATTCTATTTTTACTCTGATTTGGATCTCATTGTTCCGCCTCCAAATTTATTTACCTAACAATCCATTACTTTTTGTTCATGTTGAACCTCTTTCGACGTTCTTTCAACATATTCTACCACCATATCCTGCATTAAACTAGTGCCATTTCCTGAATTACATTTCGTATTTTGGCATTTATACTTAAGTTTCAGATTTGGTCTTTTTTTTTTCAAACACCATCATCTAGTTATTTGATTTTAAGTCTCTATGTATTTATTCTTGAAGGTTCACAAACGCATTCATCTAATACCATTATTCTATGTTGCTCTCCTGTAGTAACTTTATAGCACTTTACATGGTAGACCATCATCCACTGTTACGAAAAAATCTATTTGACAAGGATTTAATCCAATTTCAATGTTGATCAATGTCCATATTTCTTTCAAAATATGTGCTTGTTATCATGAGATAATATGCCACCACAAAATCTAAGATAGACTTCTTGGTATCATTTTGATCCCCAAACTCATGTTCACCATTGACAAATCTCATACCCTCTCTGCTTTGTTCCTAACTTCCTATATAAGCACTAAAGTCTTCTCCTATGTATACTCTCTTCTATAAGTATTCCTGTATGACCAAAAGATTGAGTTTTAAATGTTTTCATCTAATCATACTTGGGACACATAAGCGCACTTAAAATATGTTTAATTTTATTACAAGTTTGATTAAGATTATTCTCTCTCTTTTCTAATGGTTGTTACTCCTTATTTAATGTTCTCGAATATTCACTATTATCATTCCAACTTCATTACTATGTTTATCCTATCCATTATAGTAGGAATTATGACCTTTGTTTTCTATTTCCCTGGTTGTTTTCTAATTCTACCCACTGAGTTTGCTAATTGACTCTTTTCTAATCACAGTTTCAACTAACTCCATTAATTTACATGTTAGTGTTCCCACTTCTTATATGTCAAGCCAAATCTAATGTAAGCACCCCAGAGTAGTTAATTTACCAATGCTAGTCCAAAAATGGCATAAGAACACTTGCCCACTTTTCATAATCGTTGGACACCAATGCTCCACTCCTTGCTTATTTCTAAAACAAGCGTTTCATACAATTATTGCGTCCCTTGTTCTTATCCATGCTTCCTAGGCTTCTAAATGATCGCATGGAATTGCCCAAAAATGCCCACTCCCACAATACCCCACCCCAACTCAAATAAATAAAAAAAAACACCAAGAAAAATCTTCAAAATAAGCATCCTAGAAATGCAACTTAGTATCCTACAATATCTCATAGGCCATATGTTATCCTGGTAAGATGGTCTGCATGTGTGGCATTAATATATTTAGATGCTACTTTAGTCATGTTAGCTAGATATCCCTTAAATTTATTAAAAAAACGTTCATAAAATAAAACAATATTTGCATCTATTTTCCACCAATAGTACTTCAATTCGATGTCTATATCACATATAAACCTATAATCAATATCACAAAGAAGAAGATGTGATCAATTTCTCACTATGACCACTTCAATGGGAGATTTTTGTGTTCCATCTGATCTTCCATTGCCATTCATCATGTGCTTTGAGCTGCTTTTCGCTTTCACTAGCAAACTGCGAAAAGTTGTGTGCCAGCACCTCTCTTCTCTGTCCGAATATTCATAATTGCAGGACCTCCAGCTTTCTGTCATCTCCTGTTCACCTTCAAGTGCAAATAACCAATTTTTCAATTCTATTGATACGTCAACATCATCAGGTGTACCCAACTGCAAGAAACCACTGTCTTTCTTATCTGCTGAGCTTTCATCTGGGAGGAAAAGAAAGAGAATGAAGGTACCAAAAGAAATATATAAATAAAGGTGCATGATACAAGATAACTATGAAGCTGCTAGAATATATAAGATAGAACACAGAAAAACAAGCCTTGGTAGGTATGAAAGGTTTAGTGTTCATACTCTCTTGGAGCCCATTCACAATTGCAGGTGAAGCTTTAAAGAGTTTTGCCAAAGGCCCTGCAGATAAATGCTCTAACCCTTTAGAAAGCCCCTCCCCAGGACCACCATCCGGCCCAAGAATTCCAAATCGATGCAGCAGAGCTTCAGCATAATTCATGTCTCCCCCAAGACGTACACCAGCAATGCTGGCTGACACACTCAAACTATGACACTCCATATCCCTAACGCTGTATGGAATCACATGCACCATACTTATGTCCAAAAACGGAAACGAGACAGAAAGGGCATCTGATTGGTGGTTCCTTTTGTTTTGCACCCAAAAGACTGATCTCAGTTGAGGGTATCCATTCCCAGCCAGAAGACCATTTTCAACAGAAATCGGCACCATACCATTCTCTGTTACCAAGTTTGCATTGTCGTCAGCACAGTCCACCTCAACGCTCTCCCACCGCAAACTGGATGAAATAGCTATTGCACCACCTAAGGTTCTATGAGCAACTTTGACAAACAAATCTTCTCCAACAAACTGAACTAGAGGCATCCCCTGTAAGTCCATGGAGGAAGGTTCGAGAAACCTTAGCTGGAGGTCCATCACTGCTAAGGTCACAGCAGTATCACCAGGAACCTTTTCAATCAGTTTTTCTCCCATAGATTCATCTCTTGTTTTCTTTGATCGCCTATCTTTTCCAACTACGGCTATCTTTTCACTCACAATGCCAAGATAAACATAGAGATCCAACACAAAAAACAACTGTTCAACAGAAGTGTTAGACAAATATTGTTGACAAGCAACTCCAACTCTAACAACACCACCTGGAGGAGGAACATCAATTAATGGGCTCCCATCTGCAGTTGCCATTGCCACCTCCATACGGACACCGGTCAGTTCAACACATCTCCACAAACCTGAAGACCTGATAAGAGAACTATGAACTTCAGTTGAGTCCTTACAGGTTTCCAGGGACAAACTGATGAGAGAAGCACCAAGTGTCCATTTCTTCTGGCTGGCATCAACTGGTTGACCGTCCCACAGACAGAAGCATGCAGGATCCTTCTCAAGGTTCAGTAGACTTAGTCTTAAGAAAGGTGATTCAGAAAAGAACAAGTCCTTAATATGAAGTCTTGCTCCAGAAAAGGAACTCTGAAAATTAATATTGCCACAGCCAAGAGGATAGCTTGGCTTTTCCATGTCCAGTGGCACAGTAATATCTAATCCTTTGAGATTAAATACGAGAGAGTTTACTGAAAAATCCGGCAAAATATCACCAGGATTTACTACGATTCCATCAGATAAGAAGGAAGATATCCTCAGGCATGATTCTTCCTGAAGATAAATCTGAGCAAGGAGTAGGAAAAGGTCTTTAAGCCAAAGCAGTCAAACAACTAATAAATCTCACAGCTTCTTTAATTGAAATAACAGTGTGATACCATAAGAGGCTGACAGTCAATGACTGTTTGTGAAGCAAAAGATGGTGGAGCAGGCGAGGGTTTAAACTGAAAAGAATGGAGGCATATTAGAGGAACACCCTCATTTGATTTCCACTGCTGGTCTCCAAGCGGGTATATTGGAGGACAGAAGTTCTCACCTGTTCAGAATACAAAAAGAAGACATAAATTGCCATTGAAGAATAACACCACACCAGATCAATACCAGTAAATGTATCTAATTTCCTCCAGACTACATAGGGGAACTACTCATACCAAAGTCTGGAATATGAAGAGCCTCTACAGTAGCAGCTTGCATTGATGGTTGCACTAAGGTGCACGGAGGGCGTGAAAAAGTATCCCTGCATTATGACCATTAATGTATAAATTAGAGATAGAAATCAATTATACAATAACATGAACCATAAACAAATACAATAAGGATCTCACTATATGGGAGTAATGCCAGACAAATCTATTTCTAATACTTTCTCCTCAGTCACGGAATTATGTAATATCTGCTTTCAAATTCCAACTATTAAAGAGAAAAAATTGCTTTCAAACAAGAAAAAAATGAGCCAGCTCAAGTGGTATTATGGTCCTAATCTTGTTATCTGTAAACATATGGTCCTGTCACAGTAAGCTTCACAGGTAGAAGCAGTGGAAGTTTTCTTTCCAATGGAATAAGATTCCAAAACTAAGATGTTTAACCAACTAGCTGTATTCGAGTCTTTCATTGATTTCGAGTGAATCTGAATTAACATCAAAAGACATGCTTTGTTATGCAATAATATTTTGTTCTTACGTAGGAAATACTTACTTTGTAAGATTTGTTCCAAATAATACATGATGTTCCAAAAAGACATGTAAGATTTATTCAAAATAATACAGCTATAAACAACCAGCATCCTGCATACCCCACTAATACACACACCAGCTAGGCTGGGCACACCCAGCCCAAAACCCCATGAAGAAAGGAAATTCCAACAAACTAGATAGCAGATTTTCTGAAGGAGCAGCATCTGCATTTCCACAGCTCCCCTAAGAAAATCTTCCCTTCACTACGTTTCATTACTAGGTTAACGATTCAAATTGAAAATCACTGGTATATATGGTCAAAGGTCCATTGACACAGCAACAGAACATTACAGCCCCCTTCAAGACCAATAGACATTTCTTCTGGGCTTCCAAACTCTTCAGTTTCAAGATTTTAGGGTCAGATTGTGATAAATTTCATATAAGAGCTCTGGCATCCAAAAACAAATCAGATATCAAAAAACACAACTCTAAATTATGAACAGGGTTTCATATTCTTGAATTAATAAATGTGTAAAAGTGGAATTAATTTAACAGAGCATCTGGCAAGAATAGATAAGTTGGACAACACAATACGTAAACGCCATCAATATAGCGGTCTGCAACGGTAACAGAACCCACAGATGCCATTACATAAAGGCGATATATATCACAATCCTTAAGTTCTGTATGATTGAATGCCTAATGCTCAGGTCAATTGGTAAGAGTAAACGAAACAAGCTATTAGTAAGAACTCATAAGCTAATGATGGAATGATGTTTGGAAACCAAACCAGACCACATAAGGGCTTGCTCAACTGTTTTGGGTAGGCTACATGAATCCATTTGCTTCAGCTATGTTATAGACCAAAATGTTCATATATTGTTGTTGGACAATACATAAAGTATTCCACAAGATTAGAGCCAAGGTGTTGAAACAGAACTGATCAATATTCTCTCAGAACATGGATGGGCAGACTTATTCACTTGCACGAATGCAGCAAATCTATTCAAATGTGTAAATGCAATGCGAATATCAAAAAATGTGGGAATACAACAGACCTTAAAAATAGGCCACCAATCATAACCCGAGTTAAATATTTGGCATTTTCTCCGTCAGAAACACTAGCCTGCAAGAAAGTAAAGATAATATGTCATGTTGAACCCTTAAGACTGCGCTAAAAATCTACAAGTTATGCAAAAATACTATCTCATTGCATGAAAGATAAAAAAATTTCTGTGGAAGATACATAAAAAGTTACCCGAGAAAGGAAAAGTGACTGCATTAAAAATTCAAGCTGGAACTCTGCAAGTGAAATTGACATTCTTAGTAAAAATTTCAGTCAAATAAATATGTGGCCTGCAAACAAATTTTACACACCACTCGCCTATCAGAAAAAATATGTACCACAATATACAATTGGGAATCTTTTCAGTCTGGGGAAAAGACAATGAAATACCTCAAAGAGAAATTCACATAATAAAAAATTGCAAAAAGAAAGGCATTTCAAGGAGGAGGAAAAACTTACCACTATCCTTAATGCGAAGAAATATGTGATCCACAACAATAGAAACTAGAGAACGTCCAGCTGCTTCTGACGAACGCTGCTAGAGAGATAGAACATGTTATAAATTGGGAGTCAGTTATAAATTGTTTATAGCTACGCAGCATGATAGTTGTTCACAATAGTAAAACTGAACAGTAAAAGTAACAATAAAAGCAACGTAAAACCTGTTGAGCATTTGGATTCACATCTCCTCTGTTAAGACAAACATATAACCCCGTCAAAAAGCGGAGAAGAGCTCGCAATCCTGGTCACATAACGGTACTTTATTAGCATGCTATTCAAAACTTGTAACAGTGGATACACAACAATGTGAAGAAGACATATAATCTTTCACTTGCCAGGTTCACTTAAAGCAGGACAAATGGCTTCTGTAATATGTAGCTGAACCTCAAGCCCCAGTGGATTATTTAGATCTGTCCTCTGTATAGTGATCTGATCATAATGACGAACTCAAGAGTTACTGAACAATGGGTGCATCTATACACAATGTTCTCTAGTGAAATGCAAATTTCAATTCTCAAGTGTTTTAATGTGCATTACATAAGCCTCTCCCGATATTCCTTCAATGAACCGCTCCCCACCAAAGAATACTCTCTTGGCACCATCATCATCCTTCCTATTAGATCCGTCCAGAGAGCTTGCAAAATGAGCCTCCGTGAACATATCAGGATGAGGCAGGAGGTCGATAGATAAATATTCCCATTCAAGTTTCTGGTGAGTCAACAGTTGGGGAAAAAAAGGAAACATCATTTCCGGCTGATAATGATATGAACAGTACACTTTCTAAAATAGAGAATAACAAAAAACTAAAAAAACCAAGTTAATAACGATATCTGCTCATGAGGCAGTTAAAACATTATCTGAGGAAAATTCCCACCCCAAAACTGAACACAAGCACCAAGAAGAAAACTTTATGAAAAAGCCGGCATAATTACTTTGAAGACATAAATGAATTTCTTGTCACTCGAGAAGTCCCTCGCTTCCTTAAGATTTACCACCTGCACCAGTAGACTATTTGACTAAGCAACTGTTTATCACATGAAAGCAGCAAAAAGCACAACCATACAACAAATTTCAGAACACAACCTGCCAATTTTCATTTGTGGTATAGAGCAAAAGGTTTCGAATAGTGATGGATGCCATAGGTGATGCCCTGGTGAATGGGGGAAAAAGATGAGCAAGGAGTGTAAATAAGAACCAAAACTTAGCAGTTTGAAGATATCAGTACACTATTTATTTTTCGATTTGTAGTTCAAACTGAATATTGAGGGGTCGCTTCGCCATGGACAAGTGCATGTAATTAGGTCCGAGCATTAAAATGGGTTGAGGTGATGAGAAATTACCATGTTGCTCCACCTTGGCGTCGAGCACCCCCATGAGTCTCAAGCAGCAGATTAACAGTGCGAACTTCTACTGTCATTCCATCTGCAATCTGAGAGAATAAAAGGTCCACATTATAGTCCAGGTTAACATGTGGCTTCCCAAAGTCCACATAAAGCAAAATTGAGTTGGGCTGGCAACTTACATACAGCCATCACCCATACCTACATGCACATGGGTCCTGAAAATTTTTTGAGTACGAGAAGACAGTAAGGGGAGATGAGACTAGATGGAAACAAAATTTACGTAACTTCATGCTTATACAACGAATGTAACTTTTGTCAAGTTGAAGTTACAGAGCCAAAATTGTTCCTGACATTAATATTACAGTGGGACACTGCTAAACACACATATATGCACCTGAAAACACAGATGATATCCCATCACAAAAAAACATCTATCTTCCCAAAAAATAGAAAAAACATGCTTTACAATGGTTGAGATCTACACTACATATTTTTAGGTTATGTTTCCATTGAAATACTAACCATTCCAGCATAAAGGGAAATGAACTTTTTTCGATCCTATATGGGAAGAAAAGGAAGATTGATGCCTTTCAAAGTCACAGTTTCCACATGATTACTTGATCTAATCAAATGAAGCACCCATCTGGAGCATTTTTTGTTTCTCATCATTTTCTTTTCTTTTGAGCTGATAGGATATGAAGCACACAATAATGAACCAAGCCGACCCAAGAAATGGGGGACAAAGAAAAGAAAAGGAAAGGAAAAAAAACAGTCTATTCATTTGCCAACTACCAGCTGCTCAGAAGGGAGTGAGAGAGCATTTAAAAATCCCAAGAACTTAACATTGTTGTCCATTGCATAAGCTTATTAGCTGTAGCATTACAAGCTTATGCTTTCTCACATGGTTTCTACATGCAGAGGCTCTAAGGACTTATTCAGAAACCTAAAAGTAGAGTGCTTTGAAACTTAATATTCATTAGATCTCAAGTATTTTTACTTTGGCATTCCCTTGTTCTTTTTGTGGATCTTTAAGTGCATGTTAGTATTATTTCCTTGTTGCTGTTGCACCTTCAGCATCATCATTAACAAATTTGCAATTGCTAGAGTCAGGCCCCTTGAAGCAAAAATCCTTCAAAATTCCATAATAATCATACTACATGCAACAGCAAGCTTAACTGTATTCTACCTTTAGCTGTCTTCATTCAACAACATTTGTTTCTCTTTCTTTTTTACTTTCTTTTTTGTTGGGGTGGGGAAGAACAGAACCTTAGTCAAATATCACACATTGGCTTGTTGGTTTCTATTGGTAAGATTGGAAAACTGATGCTTCCAGCTAGACGCAACAATACATTGTTTTCCTATTTTCAAGGGTGACCAATATATTTACTTACATGCCCTGTTACCTTAGCTTTTTTTTTTCTCACCCAGTTACAAAAATTGATGGCAGGAAGACATAACTAGTACAAGGTCTGAATTACATGATGTTGCACAGTAAACAATACTCCCAACTATACTAAAGCAGGAAATACCTGCAATCTGAAATTTCAGAAAGGGACTAACCTTGTCAGCAAATCCATATCCACTGCCCTTTGCAGGGCTGGCAGACGACTGTGCACTGCAAACAGGATAAGAAAACAAAAGAGAAAAACATTCAACCATAACTATAAGCTGAACAAAATTAATTCTATCTTAGATGGCATCAAGCTCAGATGAGCCAAACTACCTGGTTGAGCTCCTACTTCCATCCAAATCATCATTCTCCTCAAGAACCAAATCAAGCCTATCGATTTGAACAATGATTGGCTCTATTTGTACATTACTCACAGAAGGAAGCTTCAAAATCGCACCATTCAAAATGGGTTAGAAAACAGCAAGTCAATTAGTACGCATCATTTACTAATACGGGACAGTATTGGGAACACATCTAACAAGCTCATATTTTGTTTGGTTGCTGAGAAACAATGAGGTTGGGAATTACACTAAAACTTTAAATCTCAGATATATCAGTTGCAGGAAATTTGAAAATAACTACTTCCATTACAAGATTCTTATAATCCAACACTAAGCTTCCTTCAATTTTCCCAACAACCAAACAGAGTATAATTGCAGCGGTGAACAGTGAAACTCAATATCAATATCCAAAAACTAACATCAAAATTTCAAACTACCAACCGTAATCTCTAATTTTCCGACTTTCGCCGTCGTCACATTGATTGCCGGAGGCAAACCAAGGCTCGCATGCAAAGCATCTCCATTTATGTCTGCAACAAATCACAATTGAAACCACGCCAATTCCCAGTCAAATTTATATAATTTCTCTAATAAATTAGCTAATTTAGTGCGATTGGAGAATAATTAACCTAAATTAGAAAGCTGAGCGGTACGGCCCTGCAATTTGAACTGATCTCTGGAAAATGATTTCATCCAGTACTTGAGAGTGTACTCCAAGGCTCGTGCTATTATCGACTCCATTTTCGGCTTATCACCTTCCGGAAAGATTCACGCGCAGTAGAAACTTCTAGATCTGCCGGAAAATTAAAAACAGTAGGACTTCACCAGTGGTGGTCGTGTCGCCGTAATATCATAAACCACCGGATCGAAAACGGTGGTGGCGGTGGGCTTTTGTAAGAGTTCAGGTGATAATTGCGAAGAAGAGTAACATTGGTGTGTATGAGTTGTTTCGCACACGCAAAGGCGAAGGTGAGGGATTTTATTCGGGTGGCACGTGTCGTTAATTCCGTGGGGCCCAGTCATGTAACTTTCGGTGAGGCGCGACGTATGACCGTTGATCTCGATGATCTTTTATGATATTGTTGTATGTGCCCCACGGATATTGAGAGTAAGTGATTAAATTCGATAATGATTGGAAAGTAATGAGGTGGAGAGGATTGTGGCCTGGATGTTGGATCTCGGAGCTTATTGTCAGAAACAGGCAACGATGGGCGGAACTGTCAGGGGGAGGATTTCTCGGTCTTTGATTCGGGAAACTTTAAGGTAAAGTATAGGATAGCTAAAGCATGCCAAGAATAAAATAAGTTTATTTCATTAATTTATTTCCATCATTGATTTTAAAATTTTATTTAATCTATACCCTTTTTATTCTTTCTACACCATGAATTCTAATTCATTAATGTTATACTAATTAAATTTTGAGATCAAATTTAAAGTTTAAATGACTTGACAGCATATTATTTGAAGTATTTATTCTGGCTCTATCCTTGCTCAAATGAGTAAGTCATATGAAAAAAAATTAACATAACTCACTAACCGAAAGATCTATAAGGATAAAAATTGAGATATCAAAAGGCATTTTGCTTTCATCCATGGAAGCAAAATGAAACGTGAAGAACGAAAGATAAAGATGTAGTAAAGTCGTTGTCAAGTGAATACTAGAAGGCATTCTCGAGCTGTCTGTATTTCTTGTCCTTTTAATTTCCGTCTAAACGCCGCTATATTGGGCCACGGTCGGGCCATCCGAAACTTGTATCCGGGTCTCTCGTTTGATGCCAAATCAAACAGCACATCCGGTCAATATTTAATGGTTACATGGTAAACTAAGGTTTGGTTCTTCTTCTCGAGCTTCACACACGTATCTCTTGATATAATTCATAATAATTTCTCTATTTTTTGTTAGGTCAAATAATAAGTTCTCTATCTCATATTCAAAAATACAATGAGCATTAAATTAAGCCTGTAATTAAGGTTGTGTTTGGTAACTTATTATTTTTATTTTTTAATTTTTATTTTCAATTTTCTTAAAAATAAAAATAAAAATATGTTTCTATTTTTTTTAAGAACTTTGTTTTAAAAACAAGGCTAAAAAATAAAAATATAAAATATGTGTTTTCATAAACATTCAAAAACCAAAAACATGTGCGAGGGATCAGTAGAATTAATGAAATTTTGACTTTGATATTCCTTAACAACAAAAAAATAAGTTTTTTTGTTTTTGAGTATAAAACCCCTCCATTCCCTTTTCACTTCATTTTTTTCGTCTCCCTCTCTCAACCCCTTTTATCTCTCCTCACCTCTATTTGATTTTTTTTTGGTGGTTAGGTGGTGAGTTTTTAGGAGTGTTGAATGACGGTTTTTGCTGAGGGGTTGGTGGTGGGTTTTTGGGTGGTTGATAGTGGTCGTGGATTTCAGTCGTGGGTTTTCAATATAATATCAAACATATATATTTTTTTTTAAATATAAATGACTATCAAAACATGTTTTATGTTTTTTTTTTTAGTTTTTAGCATAAAAAAATTAAAACATTTTCAAATGCATCCTAAATTGGAAGTAAATATTAAATACAACAGTGATATCACCAACTAATAATAAAACATCAAATGGATAAGGTGAATTTCACACAAATAGTTATTTGTTTCCATAAAATAAGAGTATAATTATTTTCTTACATGGAGAATTGGTTATTAATTTTAATAGGCCTATTTATTTATTTATTTATTTTAATATTATTAGTTAATTATATTACGTCAACATTATCCGTGATCACCGTTGCAAATATTTTCTGTTAAATTGAAAAAGACGACCCTCGAACAATTGCACCACGTGTAGAAGCCGTGGCGAAACTATATATAAACCAGAGAAGTTATTTTGAAGTTCCGTAACAAGTCGGGCCAACCAGGATGGTTAGTGGTCTGCCCAAAGTGAGCAGGCCCATTGATTTGATTGGCCAACTAACAACTGGACTAACTCACCCAACAAACAATAGCCCATAGTATGTTTATGAACAGTCCTCATGAGTTTTAGTGGGTTGTACGTCATCCTGCCATAGCCCACAGTTTTCCATGACTGGTCAAATGACAATTCCTATAAGTGTTAGCAGAATTGGATTAGATCGGTTCAATCGCTACCCAAGATTTAGAATGATTCGGTTACGTAGTTAGACCGCATAAGACATCGAACTACTAAACTAGCAGATTTAGAATGACAATTCCTTCTCTTTTCTCTTGTTACTTGTCTTTCTCTATCACAATGATACAAGTACAAATTCTCTATTACCCACACTAATTACTGAGAAATTAAGATAGAGATAGAGATCAAGAATTAGAGAAAGAGAGAAAAAAACAGTGATTTAGAAGTTAAAACCCAATACCCAATTCAAAGTTAATCCTTCATGAGGAGCTTGATTAGAGCTTTTATTAGTTGTGGTTGATTGTCCATGCAGTTTTATTGGAGTTTCTTCAACTATTCATCAGAGAGCGAGAGAGGGAGAATTTGAGCTTGATTGCTCATGGAGGTCCCCAAAATTCAAGCCTTGCATCAACTGTGTTGTATGTGTGTAAGGGTTTGAAAAAGGGATGGATCATGAATATGTGTTGGTTAAAAAGAGAGAGATTTGTTTGGGTCTAAAGAGTTGAATTAGAGAGAGAAGAAAAAGGGTAAAAAAAAGACAAGCCTTATTTTTTGTGGTCAGTGACAAGACTTGTGTTTGGGTTTTTTTTTTTGTAACTGGACTTATATTTGACTTCATGAATTATTATATAATACCAAAAATATCTCTCATGGATCAAATATAATAATGAATGACAAATCTTAAGGACTATAGATGTAATTTATACTATGTTTTATGACAAATCTCTCATTGTCCATTTCTATAATACTGTTTCATACTTCAAATAAAAATGTTAAATTTTTTAATTTGTATCCTTCGACATTTTGTTCGCATTGTACTTTTAATATCATAAAATAATTATAATATCACCCTCAAACTATTTTCTATTACTATTTTTGCCAAACTCAAGTATATCACGTGTATGAGTATCAAAATATTACTCAATCTGTTAACACAATACGCATACGACACAAAATTAGATAGTTTAAATTTTTTTAAGTTATTCATTTTATAAACGAGTGGATCCGACGAGCCATGATTAATAAATGAATCGGGAATAAATAAAATTAATTAGAAAAAAATATATGACACAACTTATTTATATACTGGTTATACACCATGTGAACTTAATATGATATAATTTGTTAAACAAGAATTAATAAACAAATTGAGTGAATCTAAATAGATATAACCGAAAAAAACAACGAAAGTTGGAATGGGAGCTACATTGGAAATATTTTGTGACAAAGGGGTGCACTGTGAAAAAAATTTAATTTTTAAAGATATAAATTAAAAATTTTATAATTTGTTGGGGGGGGGGGATTTGTCAAATTATCGTGACATACGGAATTGAAATTGAGAATATCGGCAGACAGTTCATGCCGTATAATGCTTGAACTTGACAAACGAACACGCTTGACCCGGAAGAAATCCGTACATTCTCATCGGATTTCATCGCCGTTGATTTCCAAACAAAACGGCTTTGCTCTACTACACGGAACACCACACTAACCCGCGCCCGAAATCCCAACCGTCGGATGCATTTCATCCCCTCCACAATGGACCATAATTTTTGTTTTTTTCACAGTCCGTTGACGAGGCATTGAGACCGACAAGACGTTAGACGCGCTCCGATGAATTCAACTCAACTCGACTCTTTCACGAGAAGCTGAAGCTAATTTAGAGAGAGAGAGACGTAAACCGAGAGTCTTTTATTTCTTCTCTCCTATTCATTATCTGATTCCTCAATCTTCCCCTTTCTCTCTCATGCGACCTATACATATGTGTTTTTTCTTCCAAGCATCAAAATGAAAACCTTGATCATTCAGTTCGATTCCTGATATTTTAATTTTTAATTTAATTTTTTTCCTGTACAGTTCTTTCATAATTGTTCCGATTGGCAATTTTTTTTTGGTTTGATTTCGTAAATATAGAGAAAAGACAACGAAAAAGTTTGATTTTTGTTGTGTTTTGGAGGAATTCCACTTTGTTTTGTGTTGTGAAAAAGTGAAGGCGCTGTGAAGAACACGGCGGAGAAGAATTTGTAGCGTTTTGTTGGTATTCGGAGTTGTTTGAAGCCTTGAAACAGAACAGCTTGAGCTTATGATCGTCAGTATAGAGATAAGAGTTGTTTGTTTGGAGAATCACCAGAAAAGTTTTTTAAATTTCTGTGTTCTCTTCTTTGTTGCTGGGGTTTGGAATTGGGGATGAGGAATGATGGACAGAAACCTCAAGGAGGTGTACCGAGGCAGGGCAGGAATAATGGTTTTGTCAATTCGTCATTCCGTGCTCTTTCGAGTTATCTGAGGATTGTTCAGTCCGGTGCTTCGACTGTGGCGTCGACTGTGAGGTCTGCCGCATCGGCTGCTTCGGCGATTGTTGATAGGGATACCGATTCCAGCCATGATCAGGTGCGAGTTTTGTATGTTGGATTGAATGTGTGTTTGTTGGGTTTTGTGGCAATAAATTCCTGCATGCAACTATGATAATGTTCTATAGTTAGCATTCTTGATGTGTGAGAAAGAAAAAAAAATGCAATTAAATGATATCTATTGGTTGTATTATTTAGTGAATATGTTCTTTCTGCATGCAATTATTTGGATAGTAATCCAGTGAAGGTTGCATTCTCTATACTACAGAATAAAAAAGTGCCATTACATGGCAGTAGTTTCATATAGTGTTGAATTTGTTGGTCAATGATAGTAGGCAGTAAGTATCTGCATTATCTTCAGCCACAGAGAAACTCTACTCTTTTGTGAGTATATATTTAATATGATGGTTAGAATATCCGAAGCAGATCTGATATAGTTCAGAACTGGGGTTAGAGAGTGTTATGAGGTTGTAGAAGTCCATTATGTAGATATAGAACTTAATCCTGCATGAAAGCTCATTATGCAATTGATGCAGTTCAACATGGTACCAAATATATGAAGACTCTTGTATCACATTTTGATCTGGGTGATTGTTTGGGAAAATAACAATTTCAGACGGTTAGAGAAGGATGATGAATGAGGTTATCATACATGCGAGTTTTGTTCATTTCGTGTTGTGAAGTGTTGTTTGCTTTGTGTTGCATATTTACTTTCCAAAATTATTGTGAAAAGAATAGTATTCTTCTGGGTGGAGACGAAGCTCCCTTGGGGCTATGGCCCCCAAAGATTTTCAAACTTTCTATACACCCCCTTTAGGTTTTAAATATTCTTATGCCTCCCTATTAATTTTCAAAAGCTCTTTTCTACATATTGTACTTCATCTATTGTGTTAAAAAACTTAACGGCCCAACAATTATAACCATTAAAAAGCTTTAAAGCCTAACTATGGGAAGTAAGGATCAATTTTTGAAATTTATAATTCAAACTAATTTTTATGAATGATATCATATTAAAGTTGACTTTGGATCAGTTCTATACAACTAGAAATTTAACATTAATGATAACTTGTTGAATGACTGTATTGAATAATATTCTTAATTATGTCAATATTTGGCACTTTCAAAATGAAATCATGGCTTTGTCCCAGCTTGTGGGGGTTCCATTGCAGGCATTGAGCATTGAGGTATCAACTTTATTTGATCAATACGAGGATCTCCACGTGTTTTCTTTATATTGGCCATTTTTGGGTTATGTTTGGTTGTGTCGAGTCACTGAAGATCCGCTTTATTAAATTGTAGAGGACTTGGCACATGTTTGTTTTGATAATCCAACTAACTTCCAGATGAGTGGGAGGGTACATTTATTAGATTTGTCATGCTTAACGGATGTTTGTTTCCATAATCCGACAAATTTTAGGTTATGTGCTGTATGGATGTAAAAGTAGACTGACCATGTGCTTGTACTGTTGCTCTAAAACTTGACAATGCACTTTCTGAGTGTTGTTACCACGTATTGTTTATGTGAATAATTTTCTTTTTCTGCTGCAAAGGCTCTTTTTAAGGAAAAATTGGCATTTTTGTTCGCTAACATGTATCATTTTTGTGTTTTGTCAAATTTGCTAAGTTTTGTCTCATTTTGTCATCACTCTCTGTTGTTAGAGTCTTCAACTTTTATGGTTGTCCATTTTTCAGGCTTTATGTGCACTTGACCAGCCCAACTTGGTTTTTTCATCTTTTAATGTTGATGTAATAAGTGTAATTTTGATTTCATAGGATACTATTGAGTCTCGAATCCGTTCTATATGATCCTTTTTAGCATTCCGGTTACTTTTGTGCTCTTGTCACTCCGCTGCCTTGACAGTCTTAGTTTTGTTATGTCTGATTTCTTATCATGTTGTTTCTGCTGCTCTGCAAAGTGCTGTAGATTATGAATGGTAGAAATAGATAAATCTTCATTTGGGCGAGTAGACATGACCTGGGATGCTTGTATGACCCTTTTGCCATGCTCAATAAATGAAATCTTGAGCAGATGTATGAAATATTATATATAATCTGTACTCCAGAATCACATTTAAATGCTCAAGTAGGAGTGCTAGAATGTGTAAGTGAATGATGGGTCTTGGATATTTCTATACACGGTCTAAAATTAAGAATGGATCATGCATTGAGAACTAACATCCCCCTTTCCCATGTCTGCACAATTCATCAACTGGCTAGAGGCACCTCTAACTTTAAAGGATGGTGAAGAGGTTGTGATTTAGGGTATTATGATTGAATCTTGGATTTGGACTACACCTTTTTTGGTGTTTTCTAAAAAATAAAATTATGTGCATTACATTGCTCAAATTCACTGCTCATTAATTTGTGCTTTTCTGCTTGAATATGTATAGTTCTGCTCGTTATAGACTTATGGTTTTGTTCTTATATTTTACTCAAATTGTAATTGATGGGTTGATATTTGTCAACTTCGTACATATTCCTTTGGGCATTTAAGTGCTTCCATTCAACCTAGAATCATTTTCCTTTTGGAAATTCATCTATTTTAGATTTGATGGTGGAGATGACTCATTTCATGCTCCATTTTTTGCAAAATAAAGGTGCACTGGGCTGGGTTTGACAAGTTAGAATGTGAGGGAGACATCTCTCGGCAAGTGCTCTTGCTGGGGTACCGGCTTGGTTTCCAAGTTTGGGATGTTGATGAAGCAGATAATGTGCGTGTCCTAGTTTCGAGATACGATGGTCCTGTTTCATTCATGAAAATGTTACCAAAACCAATAGCATCAAAGCTCTCTGGAGATAAGTTTGCAGACAATCGCCCTTTGCTGGTGATTTGTTCAGATGGATCTTTTTCTGGAGGTGGAAACACTCGTGATGGGTTGACCACAGCTTGCAATGGAAGCATCCAAAATTTCCAAGATCCATTGACTGCTGGTTTTGTGCCTACTGTAGTTTGGTTTTATTCTTTGAACTCTCATTCTTATGTACATGTGCTAAAGTTCAGATCAGTTGTTCATTTGGTAAGGTGCAGCTCTATAGTTGTTGCTGTTTTACAATCGGCTCAGGTATGTTTGCTTACTCTTCTAAGCTCCTATATTTTGTCTTTTCTGATTTTGACAATAAAGCTGTATATATGCAGATCCACTGTTTTGACGCTGCAACTTTAGAGAGGGTGTACACTATTCTTACAAATCCTATCGTTCCTGGTTGTACTGGATTTGGAGGTGTGGGCTTTGGACCTCTTGCGGTGGGTCCTAGGTGGATTGCTTATAGTGGAAGTCCAGTAGCAGTCTCAAATTCTGGACGCATCACTCCACAACATCTTATGGCTTCTGCTAGTTTCCCGGTTCCCATTTCAAATGGAAGCCTGGTTGCACACTATGCAAAAGAATCAAGCAAGCAACTTGCTGCAGGGCTTGTGACCCTAGGCGACATAGGATATAAGAAGCTCTCCAGGTACTACTCTGAGCTGTTACCTGATGGCAATGATTCGCTTCAATCAGGGAGTCCTCACTTGAAAGTCAAAGGAATTGGTCATGGTCCTTTGCCAGATGCAGATAACATTGGAATGGTATATATCACTTCATTAAATATTTTTTAGGTTGTGATGTGGTAAAAACCATGAGTTTGACAGCTGTCTCTCACACTTTTGTCTTTAAGGAGAACTTAGCTCTTCCTTACTTTACTAAATGAATTACAAATTTTATGGGGTATGTTTTCTCGAGTGCTGATTAATGTTGATTTGTTACTACCATCATCTGAAGTAGATTCAAAGTTGGAGTATATTATTCTGAAATTATTGACTAGCGTCTGGTTCTGTACAATTAATGTGTTTCTTTGTTTCTTTCAACAAAACATGGTGTTATCTGTGAAAGAAATGAAACAAGAGTGGTCATCTCATATATCAATATTTTCTTTAAATGTATTGATATCTAAACTCTATTTATTATTTGTTTTCCAGGTCATTGTCAGAGATATTGTCAGCAAATCTGTTATTGCCCAGTTTAGAGCACATAAGAGTCCCATTTTATCATTATGCTTTGATCCTACCGGGACCCTTCTGGTGACTGCTTCGGTTCAGGGCCATAACTTTAATGTTTTGCGAATAATGCCTGGAGTCTCTGGAAATTCCTCTGGATGTGATTCTGGTGCATCTTATGTCCATCTTTATAGGCTGCAACGTGGTTTTACAAATGCAGTAAGAGCAGTGTATTTGTTTCACTCTCCTACTTGAACCCTTTAGCTGGTGAGTACAGCTTCTTTGATGATGTTTTCCTTTCTTTGTGAAACTTTTTCCAGGTGATACAGGATATCAGTTTCAGTAATGACAGCAAGTGGATTATGATAAGTTCATCAAGAGGGACAAGCCATCTGTTTGCTATATCACCTTTTGGGGGATCAGTTAATTTTCACTCTAGTGATGCTTGTTCTACTGAAAAAAATGGTGGATCTGGTATGATGACAAAGCCTACAGTTGGTTTGCCACCAAGTTCAGGCTTACAGATGCTTAAGCAACAGAGCCTCTGTGCATCAGGTTCTCCAATTACTCTCTCCGTTGTAAGCAGGATAAGGAGCGGAAATAATGGTTGGAGAAGCTCTGTAAGTGGTGCTGCTGCAACTGCTGCTGGAAGGAAGAGTTCCCCCTCTGGGGCTATTGCTTCAGCTTTCCACAACTGCAAAGGCAACGAAATGTTTGTGGATACCAGCTCTTTAAAGTCAAAGCATCACCTACTGGTTTTCTCTCCTTCTGGTTGTGTTATACAATATGCATTTCATGTATCTTCTGGACTAGATTCTGTGACAGCAATGCCTGGATTAAGTGCTGCTTATGAATCAGCTCCTGAGTGTGATGCAAGATTAGTTGTTGAGGCAATCCAAAAGTGGAATATCTGTCACAAACAGAATCGTAGAGAGCGAGAAGATAATATTGACATCTATGGTGATCATGGTAATCCAGACAGCAGTAAAGTATTTCCTGAAGGAACCAAAAAGGAAAATAGTCTCTACCCTGAGGCCAGAGGTGCAGTGACAAAAGAAATTATCAGTCCGGAGGAAAGACAACATATGTATATATCTGAGGCTGAGCTGCAGATGCATCAAGCCCGGAATCCATTGTGGGTGAAGCCTGAGGTATTTTCTGCGTTGTGCAGGAAACTTGGTGCATCTCTTCCATCAGTGTGATAAGTGACGTTTCTTGTTCTTATATTATTGCTTGGCAGATATACTTTCAAGCTATGGTGACAGATGGCATCAAAATTGGTGAGGCTGATGCTTTAGAAGGGGAAATTGAGATTGAAAGGATTACTAGTCGCATGATTGAAGCAAGATCAAAAGACTTGGTACCAGTTTTTGATTATCTTCAAACTCCAAAGTTCCCACCAGCTAGGTGTGTTCAGTTCTATGTCCATTTTCCCTCTAATTCTAAGGATTGAGGCATTGCTCATCTTGTATGAGATTCTTGCTTGGTATTTCTGCTGGGGAAATTTTTTAAATACACAATAATAAATATTCCTCCTCAGGTACTCAAGAGGGTCAAAAAAGTACGTAAGAATCAGGGAAAGCTGCTCATTCATGAAGTTGGCGGGAGCCATCAATGGCTTGCTTGCTTAATGTCTAATTGTCTGTCATTAATTTTAGTTGGCTTTTTATTACTTCATTTGTTCTTGCTGGTTGTACTTTTTTTAATGTGTGCTAGTTTTAACGGCAAGTAATCATATTAGTGTTTCTGAAGTACTGTGTTCCTTCTTGTTCAGGATTCCTGCTTTGGATGGGACTTATAATGGACAACTGTTGCATCAGAGGTCTGGGCTGTCTGAAAATGGCAGGCTTGCATGCAAGAGTGGGAACGGCTATCTTGATTCCATGGCTGATGATGGTATCGTAGCCGCTGAACTTGACAATGGCATTGAAGACACTAGGTGGGATGGTCTTCAGATGCAGACAGAAACAACCAACGGCCATGTAAATAATGGTGACGGCCCTAAATCAAACACTCGGCTTGGGGTTGTAAATAATGGAGCAAACTCCATGAGGCAGACGCAATTTAAGTTTGTAAATAATAATATAGGCGGCCTGAAAACGGAGAATCAATATGAAGATGAAGGTGATGAGTTTGATTAGAGGTAACTTCTCATATTCCCCTTTTAAATGTTTTGTCGGATATGGATACGAATGACGTTGTGCGTGGTCTTTATCCGTTTTGTCATCCTTCGGATTTTGCAGTATTATCACATTGAATCATGTACTCTATTTAATCCAGTGGCACAATTACAAGTCTACTCAACTGTCCTTTCTTTTATTGGATTTGTTAACCTGCGTTAATAGGACATTTCAAGGAGTTCCGATGTCTTATGTTCTTGTCAGAGGGAAAGGGAATGTTTGTAAAATCTGATATGACATGGTACTTGTAGACTTTGTCATCATCATAGGTCACAGATTATAAGCTACACTTAGATTTGTATTTTTCTTGTTGCTGTTGTTATTGTATTATTTTAAGGTACATGGTTTTACCGATAATTTCCCTTTCAATGTCTTGCACATTTTAATTTCTGAGGTCTTTTTATCTGATGTCCATGGAAGCCTGTCATTGTTGTCATACACACATAGAACTCCTACAAACAGAATGGGATTTTATATTCTATTTAATTCCCCCTACCTTCCTCTTTCCCTCTTTCAGAAAAAATGGTAGGGCGGGATGGTGGTCGCAAAATCAGTTGTTACGTTTTGGATTACAAGGGTGATAATCCACGAACCTTCTCACCTGGGTGTCGATGCACACACGTGCGCATCCTATTTCTTTGATTACCTTTTCTTTTTTGTTTTATAGGATTTGAAATAGATGTCTAGTCAAAGTGATCATTTAAGATCAAGCATATTTTGAGTGATGTCTGGTGTTCTATTTTTTTCAGGTGTGCAGCTGTCTTTTATTCTCCTGGGCGGTTATTTAACAGTGTTAATATTGTTGGTGGATATGCAGAAAATTAATGAGTCGTCGTGGGTTTGACTGCTCGACTGTGATGTAGAATTGTGGATATGAGTGTTGTTGGGGTTTTATGTTCTGTTGACCTTGTAAATAACTGACTCAAAGAGTATATATCCAATAATGTTTTAGTATGTAAATAATAGCATGTCCTTGTGACAATCTACTGTTGTGTTCTGTTCTATCAATATATATATTTTAGCTGTTACCATTCTTGTGCACTTTTTTTGGTGGAAAGACGTACTGCAGTGGTATGATATTGGGTGCTGTCTGTTGGGATTCAAGCAAGCGGATCTGTATTTGTGTTTTTTCCTGTGTTCCGAAATCAATTTTGGTACTGGGTCGCTGCAACATTTGGTACAAGGCATATTTTGATTGGGAGTTCAACCATGGAATGGCAGACATGATCCCATTGTTATTAATTTTTTCTTTTTTCTTTTTTCTTTTTTCTTTTTTCTTTTTTCTTTTTTATCTATGATCTGCCAAGAGATTGAAATTGGTCACATCATCAGTTCTTAATTGTAAAGGGCTTCTTCGTCTCGTGTTTCTTGTTGAATTTGAAAAGTAAAATGTTTGGAGTAGGTTTTGTTGGTTACGTAACACACGATTGAAAAGTAAAATTGAAAAGTAAAATGAAAAAATTAGAGTTAAAAAAGTTTTTGTAATAGTTTGAAGTGTTTTTAAAAAAGTTGACTTTTTTTTTTGGATAAGTCTCGTTTTTTCAGCTTTGATGTTGATAAAAGTTTTTTGGGTTCTTTGGAAGCCGGTACACCTAATTAGACTTATTTGACAAAAAGTACATAGAATAAAATGTGAGTTAAAAAGTCATAAATGTCCATTTTAGAGTCATTTAATTCAAAATTTTTATCTTTAATGCACCTTGATTCATGTGTATTTGTTAATACATGTATATATATATATATATATATATATATATATACAACAAAGTGCGGAATTCGTGCGAGTTCAGGAAGAATCACAAGATATAGAATTTACATACAAAATTACAGAAATTACAATATGAAATAAAATTAAGATACTTACAATATTAGCACTAAATGAGCTAGTAATGAAAGAGAATAGGAGAAAAATTCTTCATTTGTATCATTATGAGAGATCTCAAAATACAGGTTATAATAGAGGTAAGAGTATTTTTGCTAGGTGTGTAATAAATTTTGCCTTGGTAAAAAACCTTGCTTCTTCCATCCCAGAGGAGTCTTAATATAGGCGTAAGGATTTCTGAAAAAAGATTTAATTTTATTCACCTTTGGTTAGTACAAGTGGCAATTAAATCATTAACCCAACAAGGAAAAAATTCAGCAACCTTGTTAACTTTGAGAGATGTTAGGTTTCTAGAATGTGAACCTAGTATCATTGGCATAATGGAAACAGATCTCCATAAATGACCAGTTTATTTTAATTGTTTTCCTGATTTTACCTTAAGTTTAGGATGCAAAAATACTCCTTTAGCTTTAACCTTAGGAATAAAACTTACAGGAAACATCACTAAATTGATAAAAGACATTGAATTAATAGTACTTATCTACAGGATTTACTATAAATGCATTACCACAAACCTGAATGTGCATGCAATACAACAAAGTCTTTTAGGAAGCACTACACTGATTCAAGTCAGTACTAGTCAATCTAATATCCAAACTTCTAAGCATATCTTTTGGAAGGATATAACGTTCCCAAAATCTTGGATAATAAAAAATGAAAACTATGATAAAGACAATGAAAACACCACTACAAATGTAGAAAGCATCCACCAATTATCGGATGGTTTAGTAAGAATCTCCTTTGATTCTGCAAGATCTAGTAGATCAAGCAGACCTATTCAAATTAATGAAGGAAGAAAATCTGAATCTAGTTCTAAACTCTCTAAACGAGATCAAGAAATAGATAATGAAATTCACAAACTTTTTAAATTAAAAAGAATTGATAATTCCTCTTCACAAATAAGTAAGCCGTGTTATACTCCACATCAGAGTATTCTACAACCAAAAACAGAAGAAGATGATGAAGAAAAAGACTTCACCCATTCTCCTACTACTAGTGACCTCCAGAGTAACGCTCCAGTAAACCACCAGCTACTCATGATTAAGAAAGAGTCTAGTACCCTATTCATGTCTAATATGAATATATTAAAAATAGACTTTGAATCATCTGAAAATGAATCTAAAAGACATAAGTACTTTAAAAGATTCAATTCACAACAACAGATAGAAATAAAAAAACAATGAGTTAAGCTAATGTATAAACTAGAAGATGAAATCATATTCTTTGATTATCTTGATAACTTCCATAAAGAAGTTAATATTGTTACACAATACAAGTGGAAAACAGAAAAATCCACTATATTATCTAGTCACCCTCTAGTTGAAACCATAGTTATTGACCATGGTGGATCTGCAGTTGCCTCACATTTCAAACTCTCCACTGATGAGTCTGAGAAAAAAATTATTGAACAAAACAATTTTAGTAACCAAAGCTTAATTACTATAGGCAAACAGTTAGATAAAATTGAAAATAAAATTGATGAAATTAAACCAGGTACTAAATTAGAACAACCTCTAATTCACCTACCTGAAGATTGCAGTAAATTAGGAGTTAAAGATAGTCAGAACATTGAGAAGATTGAAAAGCTTATTTTTAAAATAAAGCTAAAAGAACCATCTTCCAAAAAGAAAGAAGGTCATTCTCAAGTTACTGTTATTAATCAAACTTCTAATGATTCATCAGATGATTGCTCAGTAAGTTCATCTGATTCTGAAATTAATAAATTAGAAGAACAGTTTGGTAACCAACAGATTAACAAATTAACTTTTTCAAATATTAATCCAACCAGTATTAGTAAAAATTAGTATACCAGACCAACACCACATGATCTTCAATTTGAAGAAAAAAATATTAGTAATCAGTTTTCTGTTCAATCTAACAAACTCTATGAATAGAACATAAATAGTTTAAGTGAACAAGAAATCTTAAATAAAACCAACCACATGTCCATGATTATTAATAACTATGTCACAAACCTTGACCAAAATGAACCTGAGATAGTTGACATTATTGCCTCAGGATTCACTGGTATATTACGTAGTTAGTGGGACAATTATCTCACTCAGAAAATTAGAGATGAGATTAAGTATACTGTTGTCAATGATGATGATAGTATACCTGTATTAAAGGCAGTAATAACTGCATTCCTGATTTTCTAACCCGAGAATTTTTGCAGGGATCTCATGGCGGACAAGAAATCCTCTAAACCCAGTACCTCTTCCAAAGCCGGGAGAGATACTGAAAAACAAAAACAATTAGCTTTGCCAAGCCCACAAACATCATCTATCTAAATTGTCAATCGTTACCAACCTCTTGGTAATCCTAGTCACATAAGGCCAGTAGTCCAGTCCACTTTGGTGGCCCCATCTACTTTCCTTCTTATGGCCCAACCCAATTTGTTGGTACTTCTTCGACCAGCAAAACTAACCAACTAGTTACCCCTAGTCAACTAGTTTATCCTTACCCAGTATCTAGTTTCCAATTAACTTTTGTAGCCCAAAAAGACCCTAAAATTGATTATGTTAAGAAAGACGAACCCCTATCCAGAATTCGCCATTGAACCAATCCATGCTCACCTAAGCAACCCAAAAGACCTAATAAATGCATATCTAGAATCAGGATGAAATTTCATCCCATCTGATCCAGAGAAAATATTTACTTTTTATCAGGATATTTTGTTCTTTACCCATTCTATTTCTATCAAACCCATATTTGATAAGAAAGAGCCAAGTAAAGTCATATATCATTCCCTATATATTTTAAAGTTTATTTCTCTCAAAGAATGAGAATTTCATCCTTCATTGCTCAGAGATCTCGAGAGATATGAAAAAAAGTTTTGTTATTATGATTACATTAATTCATGGTATAAACTTCTCCTCTATCAGGATGAGTCATTAACTCACTACTGGTTCATTCAATTTGATAAAAATTTCAAGAGCCAAATTCCTGCTTGGTTCGCACAGTGGTGGCATCTTCATGGCCCTATACCTGAAATTCTTCCCCTGGACCTACAAGATCAGGTCACTTATTTTGCCTCTGTTTATAAACCTTGTTTTTATGACAGAACTCATTTCATGAGTCTGTTAATTTTCTTTACCCAATATAAACTTCCTTGGATCTATAAGTGATTTTGAAAAATTTGTTCTAACTTTGTTTGTAGGCAATCCAGTGTGAAATGGTGGCCCAGGTTCTAACATGACTGCATTATTGCCCAAGTCAAAAAAGAGTTCCCAGTAAAGGTACCAGCACCAGTTACAGTATCAACTGTTGCAGCTACCCTTCCACCAGTAACTCCACCACCATCAAAGGCTCTGCCGGCCCTTAGGATTTCTACATCAGAGAAAACCCTGGCTCTAGCCTAGCCTCAAGCAGCAAAACATAAGCAGAAGAAGTCCTCATCTAAGGACTCCAGTAAGCCCTCAGAATCCTCGAAGCAGTCAAAACAGAAGTCCTCTGAGCTCATTGCCTTGGCCCAGAAACTTCTCCAACAGGCAGCAAGTTGTAGTGGTTCTTCTTCACTAACATCATCTGCAGGGTCCATTAACCCATTTGTAGATTTGAGTCAAGATAGCCAAGATCCATTTGCCAGAATTGATGACCTCACTTCTGACCTAGTTTCTCTTTGATTCTTCTCCTATGCATGATAGCTTCAAGCACTACTTTCTTCATCTAAAAAAAAAAAGTTGTCTATTACGTATAATGTTAAGATATCAATCAGTACATCAGCCCTTTCCCCAAGAAAAGTAGCTGACAACACCCATGTGCTCTGCTTTTCTACCGAAAGTAGATTCTTTTTTCTCTTGTGGCAGGGACCCACTTAGCAACTCTGCCCTAATTTTCAGACATTAGAACCCACTAAAAGTCTTTTGTCAAAAGTTACCCAAGTAAAAGTATTCCACCCATACTTTTCCACCGAAAGTTAAAGTGAAAAACTTTTACCAAGAGAAAAAGCAGAAAGGACATTAGGACTAAGGATTCCTTCAGAAATCGTTACGCCTATATTAAAACTCCTCTGGGATGGAAGAAGCAAGGTTTTTTGCCAAAGCAAAATTTATTACACACTTAGCAAAAACACTCTTACCTCCATTATAACCCTGTATTTTGAGATCTCTCATAATGATACAAATGAAAAGTTTCTCTCCTATCCTCTTTTACTACTAGCCTACTTAGTGTTAGTATTGTAAGTATCTTAATTTTATTTCATATTCTAATTTCTGTAATTTTGTGTGTAAATTCTACATCTTGTGATTCTCCCTGAACTCACACGAATTTCGCACTTTGTTGTAATTTCTGTAATTTTGTGTGTAAATTCTATATATATGTGTGTGTGTATATATGTATATACGAATATATATACTTATTTACACACACACACACACACACACATATATATATATTTGTTGTTAAATTTCTTATTTAAATTTTAAATTATCTTAAATGCACCTTGATTCATGCGTATTTTATTTTTTTGAAAAGAAATTTTGTTTTCAAATTATATTTAATGCACCTTGATTCAAACGTTTTTTTTTTGAAAAATAATTTTATTTTTAAATTAATTTAATATCTGAATAATGTAATAGTATAACAATAACAGTGTAACAAAAACACTATAACAAAAACAGTGTAACAAATACACTGTAACAAAAACAGTGTTTAGTAGTTTTGTGTATATGGTAACAAATTCAAAATAGAGATGGACTATTTTGAATGAAATTATATGAAACTATATGTTTAACAAAATATAATAGTACAATATTTTGTGTAAATAACTTGTTACACTATTATTATTATATTGTTACATTGTTAGTGTTACACTTTTATTGTTACATTATTACACTATTCAGATATTAAATTAATTTAAAAATAAAACCACTTTCGAAAAAAAAAATGCATGAATCAAGGTGTATTTAAAAATAATTCAAAATTTAGATAAAAGATTTAACAACAAATATATACATACATACATACATAAGTATATATATATTATATATATATATATATATATAATATGTATTTATGTATATATAAAAACGTGTATATATAAATATATATATTAAAGTTCTCCCATAAAATTAGAAGATGTTTAATGCACCACTTTTCAAAGAAAAGTGGTGCATTAAATACACATGGATTAATTGAGAGCAAAAATGTCACAATAAAAATAAATAAATTCAAATTATGTACTTGGATACAAATAAGTATCAAAATTAAGTACTTAATAACCCTACATTTTTTAGTGTGTATCTTTTGCCAAATAAGCCTAATTTGGTGTACCCTTTACAATTTACCCAAGTTTTTTTTATCCAAAAAACTGTTTTTGTCTAAAAAACTAATGGAAAGGCCACCCAATAAACTTGGCTCTAAATGGATTATGCTTCTTTTTCTCTAAAATCTAAAAAAATTGAGGTTTTACATCAGTTCCAAACAAGTTCAATATATACTACGAAAGAACGGATCATCTTCAGATGGAATGATGGGTGTGTCGGGCTAACAATTGAGGTTTTCAGGTTCAAATTTGAGGCCAAAATTATGTTTGCATGATAGTTTTGTCGCTCTCAAATCGAACTGGCTGATGACCCTTCAACATTTGCACCAAAAAAGGTTTTGTCATGGTGTTGCAAATTAGCCTCCAGTTTAAGGGATTTTCAACAGATTTACCATTAGGAAGACAGTTATTGTTCTTGAGCTCATCGAATTTGCAAGTAACTCAAAACATAAGCTACACAACTAAAGCAAGCAATACCCAAAAGCCAAAGCATTCAAGCAATGGTATTATAATGACAAATCATACATACACATCAATGAAAGAAACAATAGAACAATCACACCATTATATGACAAATCGTACATAGACATCAACAAGAAAACACCAAAACAATCATACAAGAACACCATGAATACATCTGGGAAATCCTACCCTTTCCACAGGGCTAGTAGCCGTATTAGTCACCTCAATCAGGTTGGGATACTAGTTAAATCAAGTAGAGTTGTTTTAGCTTTGACCAAGAGACACGAGGTATTTTGATCATTTGCAGAAATATCAGATGCAGTTACCTGTTCAAGCTTTTTGAATGACGAATTCCTCGCAACCGGGCAACCGAGAATAGATTTGGCTGATTCAAACCTTGAGGGTAGAACGCAAAATCAAGAGACCTTAATTGAGAGCTATCAACAAGGGTTGACCATAATTGACGTGAAGTAAAGCTCTAAACTTGACTTGGCACCTTCTTCATCCCACTCCAACTGGCTCCACCATTGTTGTTCTCCTCTTATTTCTTTTATGTTGTTTGCCTTTTGGACAGTGAGAGGCAACTTCCTGACGAGGTTACACTCAAGAACTTCAAGCTGCTCTAACTGCTGTAACAACTCATTTTCTTTGCAAAGAGTTTCCAGCTTGGGGAGCCCTTTCAATTCTAGCATCTTTAGGTTTGGAACAACTGGTTCTTCATCCATAATCTGCCCTGAACTACCATATCTAAAGAGCTCGTCGAATTTCTCACAAGACCTTACTTTGATTTCTTTCAGTTCTCTCAAAACTAGAATTGAACCTCCAATAGAAAGAAGATACTTCAACTGGGGACACCCGATAACTTCCAATAATCGTAGTCTAGAAAACTTGAGCCCAAGGTAATGAACTAAATCTGAAAGGCTGTCAAGAAAATCAAGAGAAAAGAGATGAAGGTGCTCTAGATTTGGAAGCATATCAAACTGTGCACCATCTCTCCCTACTCCTGGCTGAAAGCCGTACTTACATTTTCCAATGGTTAGTGACTTCAAACCAGCAAAGGAACCGACTCTACTACTGTTCATTGCCAAATTTTCAAGCATCAGATTAATATAAGAACAACCACAGATATCCACTGAAGTTGCATTGATTAATAGCCACCAACTCTGTCTTGCGGCCGAGAGATTATAGTTTCTGAGGCTGACGTGCCTTCTAACAAAATGCGGAGGCCTAAAACTGATCCCTTCAGAATTTTCAACTATATGATCTCTACGACCATAATCACTAATAAAAATCCCAAATTTCTTGAGTCCTTGAATCCAAGTTGTAAAATCTTTGGAGGTGGAATGTGGAACAGTCTGTAAGTCAATGTATAGAACAGTTAATCGCTCGAGACGTAGGATCTCCTCAAACGGTGCGTGCCCCATTTTGACGTTTTCTTCCATACCCCACCAGTAACCACTGCATCTCATGTTTAGAAACTCCAAATTAGACAACTTGGACAGAGTTCCGGAATTAATGGTTTTCAAATGGGAAGTGTAGGACAGGTCTAATTGCCTGAGGTTGGTCATTTTTTCCATCCCTTCTGGCAATGTACTGATGCGAGTACCAGAGCAATCCAGTATTTGTAGTCTACTAAGCCCTTCCAGAGGTGGTAAATTTTGAAGATCATTGCAACCCCTTAAAAGAAGTGCCCGGAGTTCACCAAGTTGGAGAAGAGAATCAGGCAATGATCTGATACAGCTGCCACTAAGAACCAAAATTCTGAGCACCTGAAATCCTAGTAGGAAACTATGAGGAACTTTCTCAAGGAAACGACTACCTCGTAGAAGTAAAGTTGATGCTTGTGGACATAGCATCACAGAATCAGGTAACCTTGTTATTTCATTATTCACGAAAGATAATCTCTTGGAAGACTTCCATAAGTCGTTATCTGGCAACTGCCTCAAGCCAATTCCAGACTGAATGAAGGACTTAATTCCATCCTCCGTGGAGGATGCAATCCATATAGCAACATCACGCACGACATCATGCATCTTTACAGCGTCCCCTTGGGAAGCAGGATCCAACAAACAAGAGTCCATTAGACTTCCAATTATAGCCATTCCCTGGTTTTCTAGTGCCTCATAACTTTGGTGTTTATCAAGCAAACCCTCTGCGAACCATAATTGAATAAGTTCACTAACTTCAATTGAGAAGTCTTCCGGATACAAGCAGCAACAGAGAAAACAAGATTTCAACTGCTCACTTTGTAACAAGTCATAACTCCACTTTATGGGCCTGTATAACTTATCCTCGATCCCTTCAATGGAAGGCATTGACATTCGCAGTGCGTCCAATGCATGGTCCCAAACCTCAACCATTGTGTTGCCCCTCATGGACTTCCCCACAGTCTTAAGTGCTAATGGCAATCCACCACATTCCTTGGCAACTGCTTCTGCGGATGGTTTAATGGGTTCCAACATGGCTATTGCGCCTGCATTTTGACAAAACAATTGCCAAGACTCTTCATCATTTAAGACATCAACTTTAAAATTGACATCAGTCATCATCTGGCGACATACTTGTGTAGATCGAGATGTCAATATGATCTTACTACCCTTGTCAACTTCAGGCAGTGGGACACCCAAAAGGTCCAAATCAATAGCATCCCAAACATCATCCAGAATGAGAAGGAACTTTTTTTCCTTTTCTAATCTTTCATGCAAGCGCTTAGCCATTATCTCCGGGCTTTCCTCCAAATTCACCAACTTAAGCCTCTCAGCAAGTTGCATTTGGACTCTTTTCAAGTCGATTTTTTTGGACACTGTAACCCATATGACGATGCTAAAAACTTGTGTCGATGAAGTGCTCTTGAGCTTGTTATTCAAGTTCCTCACCAGAGTAGTCTTACCCACCCCTCCCATACCCCAGATGCCAATTGTCCTAACCTTATCATCGCTCAGAAGTTCCATAATCTTGGCTAAATTTCTGGACGCTGTTAGTTGACCTTCAATTGATGGCCCGGGGATGTGCTCAACTGGTACCGGCAAATGATTAACCGCTGCCACGCCTGTTGGAAAATCACCATCTTTTAGTAGCTGTGCAACCTCCTCGAGCATTTTTACCACTCTGTTGCTAAACTTACACCGGAGAGCGCAGTTTAAACCACACCCACATGTATTGCTGCTTCTGTCTGCCATACTTGTTCGCATGGTATTAATTTCAATCTCGAGCTTGGTGACATTGCTTAGCCACTTATCCACTAGAGCTTTAGGAAGTTTTCCTTCTCGGTCAGCTGCATCGAGTTCCCGTTTCACGTCATCTCTCCGGCTTATTAGATTCTCCATCTGCTTCTCTAGGGAATTGAGGTTTGATCGAAACTTGAACAAAATCTGCATTCTTGCATAGACGGTGCCAAAGAGAAGGCGACTAGGTTCTGCCGCCAATGAACCCGCGACTGAAGCTGCCACTTGCATGGTGGAGATTCAGGCAGAAGTAAAGAAGCAGCTTAAGGACTCCAAAAGACAAGAAAAAAACAGAGAATATGGGTGTTTAGAGTTTTTCAGTTTTCAGCAGAATGATGATCTGAATCAAAAACAATGCTTATCGAGTGGTTCCTTGTTTAGAGCTGCCAGATCAAAGTGGGTCAACTGAAGGCTTCTATGCACTAAAAATTGCAGAATATTGGAAAGTTGACTTGGTTTGCCTTCTCTCCAATTTGGAGCTACCCAAAACATACACCACAAAAACCAGGTCAAATTCTTGGTAAAGAAGTAACAACCGATTGTCTGCATTTGTTGTGGCCTTTAATTTTATACAGTCGTCGACGAAATGAGCATTCCCACTTGGTGGTTTCATCATCAAACTAATGACAAAAATATAAACTTCAAACAACTGGGGAAATATCTATTTAGAACTATCTATTGGACTTGCGTAATTTCATATGAGTCGTGCCTTACGCTCCGTTTGGTATCATGAAAAAATAGAAAGTTGAAAGGATAGATAAAACATCATATTTGATAAGGAAAGAAAGTAGGAAAGATGAAAAAATGGATGAATTAACTTTCCTTTCAACTCATCAAAATGAATCCCTCCAAAAACGGAAAGAAAGTGAATGAAAAGTTAATTATTTGTATTTAGATGTATCTTATTTGTCTATATATATATTATGTATACATTAATTTCATATAAAAATATAATAATAAAATATGTATATATATATATATATATATATATTTTTTTTTTTTAAATAAAAAAATTTAAATTAAAAAAAAATAATTTTTCATCTTAATTAAGAGTGAAAATTTTCAACTCAACACGATGACATGACTCGAATTCGACACAAATTTTATAACATGAACTTAATTATAACTCGATATGAACTTTAAAATGACCTGACATGCGAACAAGAAATATAAAAAATTCATAATTTTATGACTCAACACGAATTTGATACGATACGACTCGTGTCAATCATAATCTTAGCCATCACAAAAAAAAAAATTAGTCATTTTTATTTTCCATCCATCCAACCAAACACAAAAGAAAGAAAGTGTATCATTCCTACTTTAGATTCTTGAAGGATAGAAAGTGTATCCATCATCTTTCTTACTTTCATCTTTCCTACCAAACGGAGTATTAGAGTCTATGGATAAATCGCATATAGAGCTAAGTACAAAAATAAAATGAGTACATAAAATTACCTGATCTGTTCCAAATAATATCTTAGAGTCTTAGACCAATTTTGTATCAATTTCTGATCCCATGTGAATCTTAATCTACAAGGATTGAAACTGTTTTTGGAAAGTACCATACTAACATACTACATGAATTTTGGCGAAATGAGTACACAGAATTACCTGATATGTTCCAAATAATACCTTAGACCAAGTTTTGTATCCATTTCTGATCCAATGGAACTTGGATCAGAAATGTCTCTCCCTCGTTGACCAAAAACTCTCTCTCTCAAATCTCTTTCTCTTCCTTCACTTTCTTTGCAACCAAACGGAGACTAAAATTGATATTTTCACTGTATAGGAAAATCGAGAAACCTCATATTCCTAACAGCACTGATATTAGAAGCATAAAATATAAAATAATTTAACTTCGTCACAAACAACTACATTTTACTGTATAGGAATATTGTATTCCTCAGATTAGGGAAATGTACAAATGCATACTGAAATGTGTGAACTGAGGAGAAATCGTTACCGAAATAGGATGACAGAACTTAGATTTGAGAATGAATCTATCTGATTTTTCTTCCCGGCACTCGTCAACTGATTAGATTCCGACGCGAAGCATGTCGGCCAAGCCATTGCGCTTATATTGCTACTCCACATGTGAATAACGTTCTCTTCTGATTAAGAAAAGGAAAAACCATGGAATCAGTCAGTCAAACACACATTATACGTATATACATATATATTTATAGAGAGAGAGAGAGAGTGATATTAGAACTGGTGGAGGATGAGGTGAGAGAAAGGAGATGATCGGAGGCATTTTAGATAAGAGAACGAGGAGAGAGAGAGAGGTGATCAACGGCGACGGTGGCGAAGCCGATGACGAAACAGATGCCCGACGAAGTGTGGATGTGTTTTGCGGGTCAGGAGAGGGACACGGGTCTAGTTCCAAAATTAAAATTAAATCAAGTAATAAAATAAAAAACGTTACATGTATTATTTTTTAAACTAAAATATGGTATTTAAAAGTAAATCTCAGAGAGATGACAACAGATATTTTTTTTTAATATATTTTAAGAGTTGGATAATATTAATAATTACTAACGTATTTTAAGGCTATAATTCAAGAGTTTATTTACAAAATATGTTCAAGTAAAATTGATGGAAAATAGCTCAAATTGTGTATAATTATTAAAAAATATGTCTTGCCGATGAATTAAAAAGATGCATTGAAGGAAAATCGCTAGAGTTTACTTAGTTTTTTTTTTTACCATGGGCAGACCCAACCAGGATAGAGACTCGATCGACTAGTAGACAATACACGCCATTGAATTTTTTTTTTTTTTTTCAAAAGTTGAGAGCAAAAAAGAACACTCACAAACCGTCTCGATAGTAATAGATTATCCCTGATGGATTTATGATATCTTTGATTATTCTCGTTATTTTTTTTGAGAACAGTCTTAACATAACGATCAACCAACGAATTTTAATATAAACTTTAAAATTTCATCGATAAACAGCTGGATTTGTGTTTGGTGGGGTGGGAGAAGGGGGGGGGGGGGGGGGGGGAGTATTACATAAAATACAAAAGTCATCGCATACTTTTTTTTATATTTTTTCTTTTCTGATGCTTTAACGACGAGTCAGTCAATGCTATGTAAATTAAAAAAAATTATTGAAAATATTTTTACTCAATAAGTTGACAGATTTCATGTCTTATAAAAAATATTTTAAGCAACAATTCATTTGACCGAGGAATGATATGGGACTCTCTCAATTCATTTGGTAAGAATAGTTTTATTCAATTCCAAATTTATTTCTAGCGGCTTAGAGGCCACCTAAAAAAAATATTTATTAATTGATTACATAATTTAAAATTATAATAAACTGATAAAAAATAAGAGAGATGTAGGTGTAAGTTAATAAAGTTGTTTGGTATTAGAGATTGTGTTGATTAAGTTGTCTGATATTATCACGCTTGAAACATCTCTCGGACCAGACTGATAAAAAAAAATTGAGATAAATTACTAAATCAACTTAATTATAGTATAAATAGAATATATAAAAAAAATCAATTTACATCTATAACATAATTAATTGTCAATATTTTCAATAACATAAGAGAACAAATGAGAGGTAATAACGGGGGAATTAATGAAAGTCATCATCGCAGATCTCTTGCCGAGTCCAGACGACGAGGCCCAGTCATGGATGAGGCCCAGTTTCATACCCATTACGCTAAGTAGGGCCTATCAATGGCCTGATAGGAGAAACAGCTTTTGGGCTTTTTTCTTTCTCGTTCCTTCAAGATGGACGAGTTCGATTTTGAGTGTCATCGGATAGAACGTAACTAAAAGTGCAAATGAGGAGTTATTAGTTTATAGATGGGTGGTTGTGTTACATGGTGCTATGTGGTTGGAGTGAATGTATTAAAATAATATTTTTTTGGTCAAAGTATTAAAATAAGTTGAATGCTAAGAATAGATCGAATAACAGAATAAGTAGAAAAGACTTCTCAAACTTTTTCGAAAGAAAACAATTATTTTATAAATACAGATAGATTTTGACATATCAAAACAACCTTGAATTTTATTATAAATAGAATATATTGAAAATTATTTACATTTATCATATAATTAGTTGTCAATATTGTTTTAAAAGGATATGAATTTATAATATATCAAACTTATTGTAGAATAAATTTCGGATACCTAAACTCATTCCGATAACCACAACTTCTAAATGAATTCAAGAGTTATCACAGATGCTATGCAACCTAAATAAAATCCAATAATTATAATCAAAATGTATATCATCTATATATGATGAGAGAGTCCCATTAAAAAAATTGATAGGGCACATTCATCAAACGAAGGATATGCATTTAAGTTATAAATTTTTAAGTTTCATTTGAGTTGTGTAGTAGTATTATTCTAGAATTAGACATAAAAAACGAGAAATTACAGTAACAAATAGGATAAATTACACTGACATCTTTTGTGATGTAACTTATTATAATAAATATCCCCTTAATCAACACGTAGCAACTTATGTGACGATGTTAAGCAAATTTTTTAACCTAAACTTTTTATTTTACCCTCAAGTTTAAAAATGAGTATTGTTACTATAGGGGGTGCAGTGAAAGCCTTAAAAACGATAAAGGGTATAAGTGTAATTTATCCTAACAAATATCATTTTCAGCTAGGGTTTAATAATCAAATAATGACGCAAACTTCAAATTTTTTTTTTTTTTAAATAAAATTGTTGAGGTGCACGAAAAGGTTATCTCCTCTCCACAAGCGACTTCCAACCCGAATGAAAGGTACATTCTCAAGACTTTCATTTGATCGGATAGAATTAGTCAAATAGTTTCCAACGTACCCATAAAAAAATTCGAATCTAATTAGACTGCATTGTATCCAACTACCTGACAACCCTAATAATGATAAAATATATATATATATATATATGATAAAAGGCATTAGGCACCCTCATTCTAATCGTTTCAAAGAATACTAATAAAATTGCACAAAAAATAATCGATTTAAAACTAATTTCTCTTGAGATAAAGAACTAAATAAAGAAATTTTATGGATGACCTAGTGGTTAAACATGTTCTTTCGTAAGTAAGTATGAGGTGTCAGGTTTTATACTTCCCACATCTTCTAATGGTCAGTTACCCTTGTTTTTAAGAAAAAACAAGTCATAAACTAGTTCGAGTTATAGTGTTCTTAAATTGATTTAAGAACTTGACTTGATGAATCACTGTTATTGAATAGGTAATATGTCTGAATAAATACCGAGACTTACAGTTAAATCAATGACAAATATAACAGTCGTATCATTAAGTCAGGTTTTTAAGTCAATTTTTTAAAAAGTGCCTAATTTTTTAATTTAATTCGCTAGAACTTTTAGATTGATTGTGCACCTCATTAAATATTAGAATTTGATGTGGATTCAATGATTTTACTAAAAGTACGTCATTAAACCAACAAATTATGCCAGATTTTTAGGTTTAAATAGTATTATTTTTTTTTAAAGTTTGTATAGCATTATTCCCTATTCAATGTTTGTGACTGAAAAAATATGTAAATTTTGTAAATATTTTTTTGTACAAATAGTATTTCTAAAAAAAAACTAAATAAAGAAAGATCGTCCTGTAATTTTCACTCCAACAGACCAACAACCAACCCCCACCTCCCCCAGTCAGCCTCCTATAGAGAGAGAGAGAGAGAGAGAGAGAGTCATTTTCCATTTAGAAACGGAGTTCCGTCAAAGCCCAAACAACATGTATTCAATCTTTCTATTCTCGTAACTTCATATGGAGGCAAAGCCAAGCAACACCAAACTACACCCTCTCATCTCTATCTCTCTCTCAACATCCCTTCTTCAAAACCAAGCCAAACCAATGCATTCTTCTTCTCAGCTCCCATGTCTCTTTCCTTCAAACAACCCCTTCTTATTTCGCAGAATATTATAACTCCAAAAAACCTACTTAACTAACCTCAATTCTAAGCAAGTTTAGGTGCATGACAGCAACAGTGAACAACACCCCCAAAAACCTTCCTTTTTCTGCATCTCCTAAATGGGTTTCTGCAATTCAACTCAGTTCTTCGTGGGTCATTGCCAAAATAACAAATAGCTATAGACCTAAAATAACTCAAAGAGGTCGATAGGTTTCTCGGTTTGTCTGATTCATAAGTTCTCCTTTTCTTTTATGAAAATGCAGCTTCATATATCTCCAAGTTTGAGGCATGTAACGGTTCTTCCGGGGAAAGGTTTCAGAGAGTTTATGAAAGTGAAGGTTGGCTCCAGGCGATTCTCATATCGCATGGTTTTTTATTCGCTTTTGTTCTTTACTTTTCTTCTCCGGTTTGTTTTCGTGTTAACGGCGGTGGACACCATTGATGGAGAAAGCAAATGTTCAACACTAGGTAACATCATCCTCTCTCTCTCTCTCTCACACACACACACACAAGAAACACTCATTCCTGGCTGGAGGGTTACACAGATCATACTAAGCAGCATTAATATCAGAGATTAATCAGGAATTATACAACAAAACATGCTATCCCCTAATAATTCTATTGGTAAATAGTTGCGGGTTCAAAACTTATTCTTTTTTTTTTTTTTTTCCTATCATGAGAAAAAATCTTAAAAAGAAAAAATATTAACAAAAATTCAAATGGGTCGAGGCTATACCACGTAATTAAAACCAATACCTTTATTGATGGTTAAACATTTATTTACTTACCCATAAAAAAAATATTTAGTTACGGGGATACCTAGTATACATCTCTATTTAAGCTATAAAGTTAGAATTCTTGTTCAAAAATTCTATGTTATCTGATTTAGCATCTTTTTTGAAGTGAAATTAATTATCTTTCAGACAAATCATCACGTTGGATAGTTTAGTGGAGTATTGGTTTTACTTTTCACCTTGAGGTTGAAAGTTCGAGTTTTAGAGTCTCTATTGGGACTTTGCTTGTTGGTTGCTATGCTAACTTAGTTAGGTCTGGTCTCGGGAGATGTTCCAAACGTGATTAGGGACTTTATGATCCCACCGATGAGGCCTATCGGGGTGATCAATAGGCGCTCTTCCTTAACCTCACCCTTTCATTTTCTCAACAAAAAATAAAAAATAATCTTTCGGACATTGAACCAACAATCACAATTACCTACTTTGGCCCTGTTAATTTTATTATTTAATATTTACATAAAATAAAATGATTTCATTAAAATTCAAACCTGTACTTTCATGGTTGTTAGTTTGACACTTTCATAATTACTTCAATAGATGCCTATTTCCTCTTTCAGAAGGTGATGGGTGGAAACTCAAGGATAGCTTAAACCTAATTGTCTTAGGATTAGGTCATTAATATTATAGTCCTCATATAGATGATTTGTTGAGTAAGAAATTAGTCGAAGTGTGTATAAATTAGTCCAAATACCCTTATCGTTAAACCCAAAAAAAAATGAAGTTGATTGGTGATATAAAATTTGAAGATTATCTCTGCATTTTTAACTAAACAAATTATAACTAAGGCATTATAAATTAGGTGAAGTTGTTGAATGAATGTACACATGAACCCCTCAGATTGCAAGAAATTAATATTCAGATTGCATTACCACTGGCATTAGAGCTGATAATCAAGTCAACCTTGTCGAGATCATTTTCTTAAACGAGCATAACAAATTGTTTAAGCCCGACACGTTTAGAAAAAAACCGAGCCTGAGTCGGGTTCAAAACCAGCCAAACTCGAGTAATTCGACTATCTTACGTATAAACGAGCCGAGTTTTTGCAAGTTTGAGCCGAACTTAAAAAATTGTTCAAACTCGGCTTGTTTCGAGTCCTGTCCGAGCCGAATCCGAATAATTTGGTTTAATTATCAATCATAATTAGAATCGACCCCCCAACTTGTTTGCCTGTACACCCTATATTTAATGTTAAAATCAAATTTTTTATCCTATTGTAGGTTGCTTGGGGAAAAGATTAGGGCCAAGAATTATGGGAAGACGGCCGGAATCAACTGTAATCTCCTAACCCCAATATTCTTTTCATATTTAATTCAACTACTAGACATCTTCCAGTTACTTATTTTTTTTTTATTATTATTATTTTAATTTTAATGTTCAATTGAACTTCCTCTGATTTCTGATAAGGGTGTCCCGGAAGTAATATATCAAGTTCTGGAAGAACCTGTGAAGCAAGATGAAATACAACGAGGGCCTGAGGTTCCTCAGTCATTGGAAGAGTTTGTTGCTGAAATGAAGGACAGTCGATCAGATGCGCAGAACTTTGCAATCAGGCTAAAAGCTATGGTACTCTGCTCCATCTTTACCCATTTGCATGCACATCAAATTTCGTTGGCATTTATTGAAAGAAGGGTGACAATTTTTGACACCAAACATCAACTCGAGACAAACCCGATTTGAATTCCAACCCTAAATTCAATTGATACTGTATAATTTCTAAAGCTTTTTTTTTTTTTACACAAACCAAATTCTCAGCTTAAAAAGAAAAATCACTACATTGGAATGGGTCTGCCACAAACTACTATCATTGTCTTGATCAAGTCACTCCTACAATATCCTCTGGTTTCCACAGGTCACCCTGCTTGAAGAGAGGACTAGGAAAGCCAAAATCCAAGAATACCTGTACCGTCATGTGGCATCCAGCAGCATACCAAAGCAGCTCCATTGCCTTGCTCTAAGACTAGCAAATGAGCACTCCACCAATGCCAATGCCCGTCTTCAGCTCCCAACACCAGAACTAGTCCCCTCTTTGGTCGACAACTCGTTGTTCCACTTCGTCCTCGCCTCCGACAACGTCCTTGCTGCCTCTGTCGTTGCAGCATCGCTCGTTCAAAACTCGTTGCATCCTGAAAAGGTTGTTCTTCACATAATCACAGATAGAAAGACCAACTGTCCAATGCAGGCTTGGTTCTCATTGCATTCTTTAGCACCTGCAATCATTGAGGTTAAGGGTCTGCACCAATTCGATTGGTTTGCGAAGGGGAAGGTCCCAGTATTGGAAGCCATGGAGAAAGATCAACGGGTCCGGTCACAGTTCAGAGGAGGGTCATCAGCCATTGTAGCCAATAACACCGAGAAGCCTTACGTAATTGCTGCAAAGTTGCAAGCTCTCAGTCCCAAATACAATTCACTGATGAATCACATAAGAATACATCTGCCAGAGGTAAATCCAATGTTTTAATAGAGACCATCATCTAATTCTCTTTATTTTTTGTTACATTTCGTCTAAGTGAATGCATTTTTTTGACAGCTGTTTCCTAGTCTGAACAAGGTAGTCTTCCTAGACGATGATATTGTCATTCAAACTGATCTTTCACCTCTATGGGACATCGACATGGACGGAAAAGTGAATGGAGCAGTAGAAACATGCAGGGGAGATGACAAGTTTGTGATGTCAAAGAAGTTTAAGAGTTACTTGAACTTTTCTCATCCTTTGATAGCAAAGCATTTTGACCCCAATGAATGTGCATGGGCCTATGGCATGAACATCTTTGATCTAGAGGCCTGGAGGAAGACCAAGATAAGCCACACTTACCATTACTGGCTTGAAGAGGTAAACCACTCACTGCATAAAAGTTATTCTGATTTCTATCAATCCTTTAACAATATGTGAGTTTTTGAAAGAGTCAAATTAAAATCTCTTAATTGATGAATATTTACTTCCATTTGCAGAATTTGAAATCAGATCTAAGTTTGTGGCAACTAGGGACTTTACCTCCTGGCCTAATTGCATTCCATGGTCACGTTCACATTATCGATCCTTTCTGGCACATGCTGGGGCTTGGGTACCAGGATAATACAAGCATGGCAAATGCTAAAAGTGCCGGTGTCATCCACTTTAATGGCCGAGCAAAGCCTTGGCTAGATATAGCATTCCCGAAGCTTCGGCAACTGTGGACTAAGTATGTCGACTTTTCTGATAAATTCATCAAAAGTTGTCATATTAGACCATGATAGAATGGACTCAGAGAGGATGTTGACCATTTTGCTTGTATATGAGAAAATTGAACTACAGGGGAATTCAAGGTCTCTGCAATTCTGGATGGGTGACGATAACAGCCCCTGGCTTCAATTTTTATGGACTCTACTTCCCTGAGTGGAGTTTTGTGTTCTATAATATTATATATGATTTTCAGAAAAGATGTTAAAATTTTCAGCCATACAGTTTTTATGCAAGTACTATGTAGATGATATCTTGCATATATGTGAAATCCCAGGTCTCTGAAGCCTTGCTTAAAATAACTATCTCGAGAAATAAGCTTCAAGAGGAAAAAAAATTCGTAGTGAAAAGGACTGAGATACAAAAAGACCATAGAAAAAAATGACAGAACAATTACATGAGATGTACCTTAGTTGATGACTGGCCTTCCTTCCAGTATTGTCATGGTATTAGTTTCTGAGTAATGTTGTGCCATAAGGCTATGAGCAGAAATGTCAAATAAGTCAACAAGAATATGGCTAACGAAGGTACGAAAACACACACGGTTAAAAAAAAACATATATAAATGTTTGTGCATACGTGTAGGTTCTGAAAGCAGTTTCCATGATCTAGTTTGGACTTCATAACCGCATCAAAAGAAGAAGTTTATCTCTGTTTGTTCCATAAAGAGTATCGTTAAAGTTTGGAGTTCATTTGATCTATCATCTATGTCAGTTTCTCAAAAAAATATGGGGTAAAAATTAAACAGCAAACGTATTCTAGGATACCACAGTATGAAGATGTGCTATCAACCATGATTCTCCAATTAATCTTAGCTAAAACCTATCCAAGAACTCCAATGAATCTTCCAAGAGGCTAGAAGCAACTTGCTCAGAACTAAAAGAAATTATAAGCAAGAAAAAATACAAAGACTCTAATTCAGAACTAAAAGAAGGTTCAGTCACCCTTTCCAGTTGTGGCTTTGTCTATCAATAGTAACAAAGTCTAGCAAACGGAAGGCTAATACACATAACTCTTGATATCAAGGAGAGAAACAGAACCGTATGATTTACATCAATTGCAATTGATCAAAAAGTACAAAGGAAAAATCATCCAAGCGGGCTTATCAGTCCAAACCAAAGGATTTCGTTCAGGCATTTCAACAAAAAGATTCTGAACATATTCATTACACAAATAAAATTGAGCAAAAAATCGAGAGGAACATTACTTGTTCGTTGCACTTACTTTTTTCCGGTTACATTTGACATTAGTTCCTACAAAAATTGTGCGGGCTTTGTACTAGACATTCTCAACTTCAGTGATCGATGGCCACGCCTCCAATCTCGTAACCACTTTCTAACTCTCCTTCTTCAACCAATTCACTCCATCTCTCACCACTCAAAACCCAAGCCCTGACACTTAAAGATGGCACATTTATCTTACTCAAAACCCCTCTAACCTCCAGTCCCGTGAATCAATACACCCACCTCAAATGAGCCCACAAAGCCATTCAAATCACCAAAATTGCTCTCCTCCTCATCCTCCCCCCACTCATCTGGTTGTTACGAGGAACGTTTCGGTGAGGATGGCTTCATCTTTGGGAGGAAGAGAGGTAACATTCGAGGTAAAAAGGGGAAAATTTATATGGAAGATGAAGAGATGACACAGGCGAAGCGACTGTTTGGTGGGGGAATGGAAAAGGCCGGGAGAGGATTGCGTTCAAATTTCCGTTTAACCTCAATTTGTTACCTTATCCGATCTTATCAAACGATTATCCGATCATATCAAATGATTGGCCGAAAAAATTGAGGAGAATTACGAATAAAACTATAGCATTTCCATTAAATCGAGTAGAAATACGGAATAATTATTAATTTTCGTATTTTTACCCTTCCTTACCTGCATTAATTTTTATATATATACATACTAAAAATCCTAATTCCTTAATCATATAGTTTAAACTTAAAATAATTATTATTGTATTTGTGCAACAATTATAATTGATTGATATTTATGTTGTCTTGTGTTTTATTGTAATTATTTTATGTTTTAGTATTATTGATTTATTGTATTGTTAAATTGGTGCATGTTATTTAATTAAATTGTTAAAATGATTCAAAAATTAATAACTACAAAAATGTTCATCTGATTTCCTATCCAGTTAATTTGATCGGAAGTCGAGTAAGAATATCGCACTTGATCAGGTAAGAGAGGCTAAGAAAAAATTCTTTTACAAAAATATTAAATAAAAAAATAAAAAACTATATTTCCTATCCGTAGGATGAACACCCATACTAGTTGTTTGAAATAATAGGAACGCAACCAAGGTAAAGGTAGATTAAAGTGCTTTTATCACTACTGTTATGTGTGTTTTTATCACTATTACGATACTAAATTAAAGTGATAAAAATAACTAACACAACAATAATAAACATACCCATAAAAATAATAATCACCTACAAAAATAATAATTTTTTTTGTACTAAAAAAATATTGTAAAAATACTCATAAAGGTGATAAAAACACCCATATAAAAATGATAAATTATCCACAAAAATAATAATTTATTTTATTATAAAAATATCCACAAAAATAATAAAAATACATACAAAAATAATAATTTTAAAAATACATTATCAAATTTTTTTATTCGATATCTTAGCCAAGTCCTTAACTTCATAAGTGAAGTAAAAATAGCCATCTATATCAATCAAATACAGTGTACTGCGATCAACAAATCAGCAATTGAAGGAAAATGACTTCTCTCACACAGCTAGTTAAATTCAATCCCAACAAGATAGCAATTCAAGTCGAGACCACACTGCATAAAGAAGTGACTTCTATTGCCAGTGACCAAGTCCACCCAGCGTGGTTGAGGAAACCACGTCTAGTGACTGCCAATTGTCACTGAATCCTCCTTAAAAAAAGGGTCACTTACACGAGCTGCCGGCTTAGGTATTTACATTACATGTGAACACCAGCATCAACTCATTCAAGCTTGAAGATAGCAAAGGTCTCCCAAATCCAGTTACACGAGCAAAAACTAATACAGTCAGAGCAGTGACAAAATAAATGAACAATTGGACCACAATGCAGACCCAATTAGGCTTTGGCTGCCAACTTAGGCGACTGGTGGGCGAAGCACATGATCCTGTGAGGTATCAACAGCCGCAGGTGGCATGAATTGCCACATGGCAACTCCAGGGTAACTAATAATAGGCACCAACTTGTTGCCTCCAGCTTGGCCTTGAGCAGCAAATGCAGCAGGAATGGCAGGAGGGGGTAGGAAGCCAGGTTGGGCATTCATGGTTTTTAGTTCTTGCTCCAGCTTCTCTTTCTCAGCCTTTAGCCTCTGCTTTTCATCCCGGAGCTCATTCTTCTCAGCCTAACCCAGAGATGTATAAATTACAATATGTCTCCCCATGCATTAGACAAAGTAATAAAACAGAGAAATTTTTTGGAAAGAAAGCAAATGAGCAGAGAAACCTTGGAAAATATTCCATTTAAGAAAATAATATTTTTCTTTAGAAATTCCACACAGGCGCACCTTAAGCTCTTTAATCTTCTCATGGAGATTCATATTCGAATCCTTCAACTTCTGAGTCTCACCCCGCAACTGAGTCACCATTCGAACAGCATCAACCAAAATAGCAGCCTTGTCTGTTTTGGGAGGCCTTCCAGGCTCAAGGAGAGACCCCAATTCCAGAAACCTAGAGAACATGACCAATTGGTTGTGTCAGAGAGAGGGAGAGCGAGCAGAGAAGAGAAGAGAAGAGAATATGAGCACACTTGTCATTTAGCCTATCCCTTCGCAACTTCTCCCTGCAAGCTTTAGAACTTGATGCACTGCATGATTCAGATCTTGTCCTGTAATAAGAATCCACAAGAACCCAAACAGATGAGTGACCAGAGGGAGAACATATTGAGGCGAGGTAAAGGAGTTTAAGATTCCTTTCAACCTTAACATTGCTTGCAGGGTTCACATTTAATCAAACTTTCAGCACTACTACTTATAATCAAAGTAGATCAATTTGTGTTTTGATCTTAATTGTAGAGTTGGCAAATATTCAAAAGATTCCAGCTAGATCTTGGGTACAATCATCAAACCATGATACATTGAAGCTAATATAACCGTTACACGAAATGTGAGAGCGCCAGAGACATTACGTGGGCATTATTGATGAAACATGGCTGCCGTGAATGTTCATTGCAAATCATGAGAAAGCTCTTTTTTTTTCTATAAGGCAATATAATTTTTTGTGCATTGGTGGAATTCAAAAGTTATTTATTTATAGTGGCCCACTATCTCTATGAATTGAGGGATGATGAGCAACGAATAGCAAGCATGCATGTAAATAAAAGACAACTCAACTATTATATGTTTTATTCTCGGATAAATATTTGTTACAGTTGCTGATAATTTTAAAATTCGGATGAATGGTAAATAGTCCTTGCAAATTTAACACCATCTTTACCTAAAGATTTAACTCTCTACTCAGCCAACCGAGAGTCCACACAACGCATCCACAAACACATGCATGCCCAAAGAGAGCTTCTTACCGCTTTTTTGGACCAGTTTCCTTCAGGCCATCCGAATCACCAAAAGAGCCATCAATTTCCACGCTGGGAACACATTAAATCACACAAAGGGCGAAAGTAAGAAAAATTCACAAATGGAATAATTTGTTCAGACAGCCAAGAGAAGCACTGAATACAACTCATACTATGCTTGAAAAAGTTCAGCATGGCTTCTTGGTTTGTAAGAACTATTCACTTAAAAACAATCTCAAGCAGCCGAATCATGAAAGCAAAAAACTTGACTGTGTCAATATATCTTCTCCTTTGAGCAGAAAAAGTCAAATACAGTTTTCCTTTAGGTTGAAACACAAGATACTTCCATAAATGTCAGCAGTTCAATGAATGTTACACGGCAATGCTAACGTTATCCAGCAATTTCCGTTGAAATAGTTGCCAGATGCCTAATCTATTATTATTGAGTTCAATAACCTGCATCTTCCAGCTTCACCACAAAAAATACTTTCCAACCTTAGCTTCAAGGACCAACAAGTAGCTTTAAGCTACAACTTCAAAAAGTACATAGTTTGCCCTCATTCAAAGATTTCCCAAAGCAAAAAAATTAATAAAACAGCAGAAATTTTTCCCAAAATTTAGGCTTTGCCAGAGTACAAGAAGAATTTTACTGAAAATTATAAATAATTGTCATGTTTACTTCTCCCAAAGCATTTAATCCACAAATTCTAACAAAACCAACCACCCAAATCTACATAATTGATGAGCAGAAAATAAAAAAAAATAATCCAAGAGTAGTTAACCTCGTTAAAATTTTGAGATCAAACAGCCACAAATCAAGGTAGAGACGAAATACTAGCTAAAAAACCCAAAATTCTCAGAATTCACAAAACCAGACAAGAAATCAACAATTCAACAAATGGGTAAAAATCCTAGATTTTTCATATTATCTAGGTTGAATTAAACCCAAAAAGGTTATTTAAAAAATTGAAACTACGGTACCTAAAATTGGATGAACCATTCAAGGGCTGCATAGGCCAGCTGAACCCAGAAGCTGGAGCCGAGAAATTCCCATCAGGAAGAGTGATATCCTCGACCAATCCATAGTCGAAGAGCCAATTGGTGTTTTCCGGGGAAACCATTTCGGATCAATTGCCGGAAAAGCAAAGAATTCTGAATTTTGTTAGAAATGGAAAAGAAATTGAGGGTTACGCAGCTTTGGGTAGAGAGAAAATGAAGGACTTTTCTTTCGTTCTCCAACCACAGATAGGAGAGAGAGAGAGAGAGAGAGAGAGAATGGAGGAGGAATACTGGAATTGTTATACAAATTGGCACATGTTTTGAGATTCCCACTCGGGCACTGTGACAGTGAACCACGTGACCGTGTTTTTATATCGGGCCTTGGATACATGGATCTGTGTCCGAACCGATTGCTCCGCGGGTAAATATTCAGATTATTTCACGCAATGCTTAGATTTGAGTCTCTATAACTAAATAATTTATTGGGTTTGACCTACTCTTCAATCAATTCCCAGAATACACGGTGGGACTTTAGTTTTAACCTTGACATAAGCGCGGTAGAATCTCTTATAGATAGCTGTGTGATACTAAAATATAATACTCCTTAATGGATACGAGGAATGACTTATAAATATCGATTTAATATACCAAAAAAAAAATATATGTGGACGCAATTCAGATTCTCTTAATATTAATTTTTTTTAGAATTAATTTGATAATTTAATCAAGAACTATAATATAATGTAGTTGTAATTAATTAAGTTTAAATATTATTTTTTTAAGACACGTCGTCATCGTTAAAAGGAAGAAAGGAGGGATGTTAGGGAGAAAGAGACGAACTAACTTCTACGTCACAAATGAGAAGACTCAATGGAATAGAATCGGAGTTCTTTGCAGAACGCAATGAATCTAATTGTGAATAATTTGAATTTCATCTGAACTTGATTTCAAATTAATTGAAACTACCATGACTGAGGATGGTCTCATAAAAATTAGGTACATGTGTATAAACTTGTAAACGATAACTTTTCAAATAAGGTGTGAAAAGAAAACTTGATTTCAATATGCATTTTATATGTGTGAAATGTTTTTTCATTATGATTAGGGTTGATAAATGAATCGAGTTATTTGGGTTCAATTTGTTTTGGACTCGATTTATTTTTTAAATGAGTTGGATTTGAACATTTTTTTAAACTTTCAGCTCAAGCTCGCAAAGCTCGGCTTATTTATATATAAAATAAGAGTAATGCTAAATGGACTTAAAAATTAGACTTGATAATCTTAGCCATTGAATAGGTAGTGGGACCCCAACAAATGCTGGGATTTACAGTGAAATCAATGATTATAATTATTAAGTCTAGGTTTTTAAGTTTAATTTTTAAATCCATATAGCATTGCTAGTAAAATAATTCAGCTATTTGGGTTCATTTCAATTCGGGTTCGGCTCTTATTCTAAACGAATCAAGTATGAATAAATTTTTAAACTCGTGTAGACAAAATAGTTTGACAGACTCAACTCGAACTTACAAAACTCAATTCGATTATCAACACTTACCATGAAAGTAGAAAATTCAGTTGAATTATATTTAGAACTACTGTGTAAGTATGCAAAGCGAAAGAAATTAAATTTTTTTTTTTTTTTTTTTGTCCTGCAGTATTACAAAGAGAAAACGATAAAATTCCAATCTGCAAATTTAAAGTCTAACAGCAAGTGCAGTCACCATTAGACGGATAAAGATTGAAGCAAATGAGAAAATATCATTTCGGCTTCAAAAGGCATGTGTTGGGTCATTTCAAGCAAAAGATGCAAGTCACTGGTTCAGATACACCACCCACCTCAGCACACATGGACTATGTTGCTTTCCAAATCCCAATTTAAGGCTATGGATATTGAAGTTACAAGCACGCTCACACGTCCACTTGCTATTGGTGGAAAATGATTATAGAAAAAAGGTATTGGGGATGAGTGGCCTTAAACCTCTCCATATCGATCCACTTCAGGCAGTCCACCTCCAACGGATAGAGTTTTACTTTGATTTGATTCGAATCTGAATGGGATAAAAATCACTATTTGAATCCGATCTAGTTATAGATAAGAATTCATATCCAACTAGTTAGTTCAATTATCATTTTTAATGATCACTTTTGTCATATGATGATTCATAGATGAATCATATTCATACTGATATCCATGCTCATACTCATACCCATACCCATACTTGATAAGTACCAAATACAATTATGAGACCCACGAATTTATTACCATTATCACCATATATTTGTCATTTAAATGAGTATTTTGCTTGTTAGTTAATTTCATTCATACATATATATGTTTAAGCAATTTAAACTAAATTAAGAAGTACAAAAGTGTTCTACCAATTGAATCCGGTTTGGCCCCATCAAAACCCCTTTGGGTTTGCTGAAGTCAATGCTCATGGTTTTAAGCATCCAGGTCAAGTACGGGCCAAGACTGCAATCAAGGGCTTTAAAATTGTATCAAAACTTGGGTTTTGTTGGTCTATTGAACTATTTTTCCTAAACCCATCACACCAATCCCGATTTACCCATCTACCAAACTGGCCCTAGTTGTGCTATTTTAATTTAGATCAGATTTGCATCAAAATTTGATCCATACATACATTGAAGCTAAAGTATTATGTGATTACAGAGGTGTTTTGTAACGTCCCAAATATAGTTAATGTCTTCCAAAATAGATTTTGGAACATTATGTATTCACACTAAAGCTATGATATATTTGGAACCTAAGCGTTGGAGAAAAGAAAAATACAACTGATTACAGCTTATTAAAAATGTAGATTTCAATTGCACAAATGGTGACTGCTACCTATTGTTATTTTCCAACTTTGAAATAGTTGGAAATGTCTTGTAAAGCATCTATGAAACCACTTTCACTTGTCAATTTGTAGACCTTTGAGGGAGGAACAATCTTATGCCACCATCTAATTATACTGATCTAAGTGAGAACAACTTGCCATCTTTCCAAAAGCTACCCCCAATTGTGTCATAATCCATGTAATAGCTCAGCAATGAGCTATAGATTTCATAGTCACACATTAAGTCATGCTCTTTTTCTTCGGCTTTTTTTCGCCTTTTTTTTTCTTTCCAAAGGATACTGAAGTTACCTTAGACATGCCTTACGTTTGAGGCGCTTCACAAAGTGGTGTGGCTAATTACAATGTGAATATACAACTCATGGCATCATAGTTTGTGAAATCAAATCGCTAACTTAGCTAATTCATTATTTCATCGCGATGAACATATTATGTCAACCACTTCTACATACACACAGGTTATAATTCTTCTTATGAACAAGGTCACATAATTTGATATTGAGACTCTGCTGATCTTGAAGGTGTAAACAATATAGTTTAACTTATATTCTTTGACCGGATAGAGTGAATGAAACCATCAATCCTCTTCTTTATCTCATCTGGATTAGCACCTATAAGCTTGTCCACCTGAGTTCCTTCCCTCATTAGAGAAAAAGTGGGCATGGCTTTGATCTCCATTTTCGAGGCTACCTCCTAAAAAAGTCCACATAAGAAATAGTAACAGTCATTTTTTCATGCTGAAATAGAATTTGTATTGTTGTTGTTGTTGTAGTCGTTTTAGTTACCTTAACTTCATCGACATCCACTGTTAGGAACTGAATATCTTGGTAGCTTAATGACAGTTCATCGAAAAATGATTCCATGGCTACTGAAGGGATGCACCAGGCAGCTGTGAAATGTACTACAACCTGAAAATTACCAAAATCCACAAACAAAAATGTTTAATTATAAAACTAGCTAAGTTATAACCATAATATTAGACTTAAAGATCAGCTATATCTTTAAACGGGTCGAACAATATGTGAAAAACATACCTAGTATGCAGATTACTAGAAAAAAATAGTCTTGGAACAGAGAACCATGAAGACTTACCGGACATCCTTGATTTCTAGCTTGAGTTATGCAGAAATCCCATGTTTCTTCGGACTCTATCTTTACAATTCTAGACTTCACAAGCTGTCCATGCCCTTCCATATCTTGAATTTTTTCCTCCTCTTCTTATCTCTCTTTCTGTGAGGAGATGGAGATATACTTAACATAGGTTTGGAAAACGAAAGTTATATAGTGACAAGTATTCATACTTTTTATCTTTTTCGGATTGTGAATGGTATGGGCATGACAAAACTATGGGCACCCCCCCCCCCCTCCCCCCGTGTCCCCTGACAGAGACTTATTCATACATATCTATAAGAGTTCTGCTTTATCCAAATCTGTAGCCATGATAATCATGCTTTAATTTCAAAGATATCTGTTAAAAATGTGTCTTTACCTTCAATAATTGCTAGGCATGACCATCAATCCACTAACCAATCTTGGCATCTGTAGCTTGTTTTTCAAGCTACATGTCTTTCTATTGGTCTTGAAGTTTACAGTGTGCTACAATGCAATCAGATTTGAACAAAAAACCTGTTAATTTATATTATCTTCCTTATTTTGTTGTATTAACTTGGCAAATGCCTCCAAAAATGACTGGGTTAGGCAGTGATATTTCAAAAACTCGAAGGGGTGTCAGTAAAATTTACCCAAGATGAAATTGTTGTATGTATTTGTTATTATGTCATCCAATAGCCAAATTCCCAGTGTACTAATAGATTAGACTCAAAAAAGGGTATTTAATAATATATGGATTAACATATATGAAAAGGGTTGTGCCTCAATGGTTGATGTCTTGCTGTAACTTTGTATGTTTTAGATTGTTTATAGCTTGAAGTTTTCAGCTTTCAGAGAGTGACTTTCAAAAGCATGTTCTATAATTTTGTTTTAATATAATGTGACCAGAAAATAATACTCAAATAAACAAGGCACACATGTCAATGTGATATATCTTATTTAGCCCACCAAGGTGCAAGTCAGTGACCATGCTACTCAGCCCATACTTTTTATATATCTATCTCCATTCAATCAATGACGTCTATACCATAGAGAATTAGACTCAACAAAAACGAGACTAAATACCATGAAACTCCCTCCAACAATTGAGGATTATCCTTATCACCAACCTCTAAGGGTTGCAACAGTGATGAACCAAAGAGAATTCTTCAATGGTCTCCTCTGTTCCTTTGAAGGTTTGGAGCTATGGTAGTAGGCAAGGGCCAAAGTTTGGTGACCCAAAATGGGGTGGTAATCTTCCAAATCAGATCATTGTAGGAGGTAATCAAAATAAACTCTTAGGGATGGTCCAGTGATTGAGCTTGACCTTTGGTTATCCAGAGGACTTAGGTTCAATTCCTTCCCACACCTCTTAAGGACTAGACACTCTTGTCCGCAAAGAGACATGCTCTAACCCAGCTCAAGCCATGGTGACCTGTTGCTGAACTCGAGAAAATAACCGGCACAAGCCTGAACACATTTTAGTGAAAAAAAAAAACCATGATGCATGTTTCTTCACTAGTTTTCTTGTCACCATTTTCATGGTAACTGTGGGCCATGCCAGTAGTGTCATAAAAATCAATCTTGGTCACTTTAAATTAGGTCAAACTCCAAAATTGAACATTGAAAACCGAAAAAAAATTACTATTGAGTGAAATTAAGCTAACTATTGAATCAAAGTCTAAATGAATTGGCTAAATGAATCTTCTTTAGCCAGTCATGAGGGCATAGCCTCTACCAAATCTGCAACTACTATTCTTGCCAATTTGTCCAACAATTGTTAGACATTGTTTTATCCTCTGATTGATGCTTTAGCCAATCTATGGCTGGTATGGTATTTTACATTTTCTTTAACCTTTTGGCAGCTTCAAGTTCATTTCCAAGGTAATACTTGCGTACCGAAGGAGGTACAGTATTGAATGTAATAATTTTTTGGAGTCGAAGTTATAATTTAATGGGGCTAAGTTACAACAAAAACTCAATCCTAAACTTTTTTCAAGATAAATCCAATATTCTATAGCCTATCCCAAACACCGATTGTGTTATCGAACAACTCAAAAAAGTTATAACTTAATCTTAAAAAAAAAAAAAAATTGGTGGCATAGCCTTGCCCCTCAAGTATAATCAGATAGTTCTCTCTTTGAGATGCATTTCAGAACAAAGGCGATCAGATGCAATATACTTGATCCTTACAATTGAGGTTTAAACTTCATATGATTAAAATTACAAATATACCCTCGACTTGGATATCCATCTAGTGGTCAGTAATAGCCACCCTCTTCTTTCTGATATAACCAACAAGAAGAGCACAACCAACTACCCAAGATTTATCCCTTAAAACACTTCAATCATGGCAAACACGGCAAATCTGAATGGAGTACTTGAAGCCCTACCAGCAATTCAAAAGCTTCATGGCGCCAAAAAAACCCGAAAAAGATTGGCATTTACTAGTTTTCTGTGCAAGAAAGAGGAATTTCAAGAACAGTCATTACAAACTACAAGAAGGGTTGCATTAGGCCTTTCCTCAATAGCACTCTTTGGGAATTCTGGTATTGGAAACTCTCTAGCAGAGGACAATGGTTTCTGGCTCACTAGCCCTATACCTGAACCACTAATATACAACAGTAAGCTTTCTTAACAAATCAAATACGTTTAAATGTCATGTCTCTCCTCATCTTCATCATTTCTTGTTTCAATTGTCCTTCAATGTCTTCCATTGGCGCAGAAATTGCAAATGAGGAGACCGGGACTCGCTCTTTCCTCCAGCAAGGAATCTTTATAGCAAATATTGATACGAAAAGCAGGGCATTTAGGATAAAGAAATACGCATTTGATCTCCTCGCATTGGGGGATATGATAGGACAAGATGCTTGGAATTACATTAGGAAATATCTCCGGCTTAAGTCCACCTTCATGTATTATGATTTCGATAACTTAATCTCTGCTGCTCCGGTGAAAGATAAGCAACCTCTCACTGATCTTGCCAACAAATTGTTTGACAGTGTCGAAAAGGTAAGTCAATTGGCCACAGTTTTTGACATTGAATAGTTTAGTTGTATATGAAACATGACTTGGTTTCAAGATTCTGGGAACTAAAGCACCTGCGTTTTGTTTTTTGTGTGTTTTGACAGCTTGAAGATGCTGTGAAAAAACAAAACCTTCCTCAGACACAATCATGTTATCAAGACACTACTGCTATTCTCGAAGAGGTCATGAATCGAATGGCATAAACATTTTAATGTTAGCTTGTATTTCATGGTTAGATTTCAGGAATCGAAATGGCATACAATGATTTGTGCATTGTATTTCATGTCACTTTTACATCCCATTTACAATTTTAATGTTACTATCTATTCAAGTAATGGTTAGATTTTGATATTAAAGAAAGGCAAGGCACAACTAAATACTACACTGCAGAATAAACAGCTCATCAACACAGTCTTGAATGAAGAATGTTTAGAAATAAATTCAAACAAATATCTTCATAAATACAAATCTAATGATTAAAAAGGGCATCCCCTGGTTATTACTAATACAAGCCCATTGTCCTCTCTACTATACAAAGTATATGCTGAAGATGTTAGAAATGCTTTTAATTCTCAGTTAACAATCAATGCTACGCCGATGCAAATCACGCGATTCTCTAAAATTAAACTACTACAGTGTTATCATAACAAAAATCAGCCTAAGCTCAAACGAGATTCTGAAGATCGCAGGCTAGTTTGACGCCGGGGAATCCCAATCTCACAAGCATTAACCCTTGCTGCAAATCGAAGCGAACAGAGAGACTCACCCACTGAAGCAGGATCTGGGGAAAGATTGACAAACATCAAGGTCTTCGAGTCTCCTCCTAGACAAGGCTGATTTACAATTCATTGATCAGAAGACATCCAATAATGAAAATCCACAGAAAAGAACAAAGTAGCGGAAGCTTTTCTCCATTTCAGGAAGAAAATAAAATCTGTTGCTTCTGTAGCTCTGGTCACCAAAGAAGGCAATTCATAACATAGATTTCAAATAATTCATATTAACTATGCCCATTCACAAACACAATGGCCAAGGGAGCCTGCTCATGAAAACAACATCAGTTCATCCAAAGCCTTGTGCAGAACTGCTAGGTTTGACGATCAGGCACGTTTTGAGACTAATGCAAGTCTGGAACAAACATACAGTCCCAGCTTGTATGTGCTCTCAGTGTAAGATTTGGAATCCTCCACATTAAGAGTGTCTTGAAAAAACTTTTTGCATATGACTTGAACACAGTTATTGTCATTGTCAGGAAAATGCACCACCAAATCTTCCACAACATGGCCAAAGAAGCATTTCAAGAATAGAAAATTTCGACATGACACCATTGCATTGAACTAATATAAAGCATTTACCTGGAGTAGATAAGTAAGCTTTGAGTTTCTAAATGGTACATGCTCCTCCTTCTTAGCCAAGGCAAATATAACATCACTCAAAGATGATAAGCTCTTGTTGATTGCCTGGTAATAATTGCAAAAGGAACTGGTCATTAGGGTAGATCCATCATAAGAAACAAACTAATAACTCAAAATGGTTTTGTACACATACTTGAGTTTCTTTCAGCCGGTCCCCAGTTGACCCACTCTTAGAGAGGCGCTCACTACCAGCAAGGTCAATAAGATTCAGGATACCTTGTACTTGTTGATCGGTACTCTGGAGGATAAAACAAAATAAATTTCACTTATGCTGAGACATTATATACATTATCACCACTACAGATTGGAAAGGGTGACAAGGCCTAAGATTATTCATACCACATTTGTACCAGATATTCGCATAGTGAAGACAAAGTGACTTCTTGAAGATTGTTCGTTCATTTGGGTTTTGCCTACAGACCTGAAAGAATGATAAAGGTAAGGCGCAAATTTCAGGAACCTTAGAACCCCTAAATATGAAACCATGACAAGGATGGTGTGTTTGTAAATATGTGGCAGGTATGAATAAATGTAAGGCATACAAAATTCACTCAATTGTCATACAAGGATTCTAAAGTGTACATCTTATATTAACTTTTTCAAGGAAAAGTCCCAAGTTTCATTGTGCCAAGGAGCAATAACATTCAAGAAGTGCTGATTCATTGGAAAAGGGAGGATATGCTAGATATTTGCAAAAGTTGTATATGCAAAGGAATCAATTTCCCAAAACATCCGCATGTATATTCACAAATTAGGGGTCCTCATGAACTCAATTGAAGTTTAAAAGGAATAGCATGGATCTAAGAGCATGTACTATTCAATACCTGCTTTGTGCAGCCCGATCTAACAGATATGAAACCTCCTTACTACTGCGGACATCCACAACGGTTAGATCAGAGACATGAGTGTTCCCATTCGTATCATGCTTGATGGCATACTGCTTTCCCGCAACTCCATTATCTGTTCGTGATGAATTTGTTGATAACAGATCACGTATATTTTCATTGTATATTTCCAGCATTGATACCTACAAATGTTCGAAGACATAAGTTCAAAAGTCTAAAAGGCATCGTCGTGCAACAGAAATAATAAATACCATCAAAATTTTGATGCTCACCTGCATTTCATATTTCCAGCCTTGGGGTTGAAGTGCTTGCCTAGTCTCAAATATCTGTTCTAGAGAGCGTGGCATCAGACCTTTCTGATCAGGACTTCCCGGTTTGCCCATCATTGTATGGGTTTTTCCGGAACCAGTTTGACCATAAGCAAAAATACAAACCTGAAACACAAAAACCACCATCATTGTTTGACAGATTCTAAAGGTGCGCTAAGCTGTAACATTACTACATATATGGTATACCATCAAATAGGTACAGTTTTATGATTTCACTAAGGGTAACCCGTGCCTGAAGATACAGTGCAATGTGAATAGTTTTGAAAGGGATGTTAGTGGCTGTTATATAAGTCTATTTGAGACCGCGGATGGATTTATTGAAGGTTGTCCTGTTTATATTATAAATTATAGATACCTCAGCAGCTATTGCTTGTTGAACTATGTTCACATCATTTAATACTCAACAGAAAGAAAGAAAACCAACCTGAACATCCTTTCACAATCATATATTCAATTGACAAATTCCAATCATGGTCGTAACACAATTATGAAAAGTACTGAAGAATTACAATCTCTTGATATAGATAAAGTATATTAGTAAAAAAACTTCAAGTACATCATCAAATCGAAGTCTATTGCAGTAGCATTTTCAACCCTACCATCTAAAAGTATGTTGATAAGAGTCACCTATGTTGTTATGACTGGTGTTTTAAATGAAACAGTTCTAAGCAATTTAGTGCAAGTAACAAAAAATTGGTGTGCAATAGAGAAAATAAATCACCTTATAACCATCAAGAGCACTCTGTACAAGCTGTGATATTTCTACAAAAACATCTTTCTGCGGGGCATCAGCTGTGAATACTTTGTCGAACATGAAACAATGTGTTTGCCCTTGTGAAAAAAAAAAAATGACACAAAGTCAAATTCAAACACAAAGTATGATTCAAACAATATATATATATATATATATATATATATATATATATATATATGTATATATATTGCATATATTTCCTTGTATACATTAGTTGTTTAAAATACTACCATTTTGCGTCAACTCAATGCCCCGCTCCAGTGCTTCAGTTGTTGTTGGGTAAGAGACAACCTTTGTTTCTGAGCTAGCACAATCATCGGATAGCAAAGGTCTCACTCTACAAAAAACCCGGATGTTCCCCTTTAGTTCCTGTACCAGTAGAGAGCACATCAATCAAATAATTCACAAGGCCCAACGTCTTGCAGCCCCAAATTATCAAAAACACAATGCAAGAACCTCTTTTTCAGAAGGTACAATAAAATAACATTACCAGTATTGTATTATGTAACTTTTTACGTAGTTTCTCTCCTTCTATAATTTTCAGGTCTGCATCAGCAAGCCGACTTTGTAACTCAAAAAGAAGTTTTTTTTGCTCTTCATATTCTGTTCTTGTCTCCAACGTGGACAAATCATACATCTAACAAGGTAATAAACAAGAATAATAGTAAATTTTCTAGCTAATAATGTTGAAAGATGAGCTAAACAAACTGCAGGTCTAGAAGTCACATGGCCCTAAATCCATATTGCTAAATTTTTCATCAAGCGCATTCCATGTAACCTGTAATTTCTTCTCTGCAACAGCAAGGTGTTCCTGCAGTCTTGTTATGTGGTCACTTTGAGATAAGCATCTAACCTAAAACAAATAAAAATCAATAGAGTGATTAAGCCTAAAACAAATAAAAATCAAAACAGCGCTTAAGTCAAACATACACCGAATCTAGAAAAAAAAAGTGCTATAAACAAACCTCCAGCTCATTTGAATTTATAGCCAGGCTATCCAACTCAGCCCTGTATTTTTCGGTACACTCTTTATATTTCACAACTTCGGTCGTTAAATTTTGAACATGTGATAACTGACGATCACGATCATCTCTCACTTGTTGCAATTCCCCCCGCAAGCATCCAACTTCATTAACTAGAAGTTCTTTTTGTTTCACAACCTCATCTTGAGAAGCCTAATAAAATTTGATAGAACAACAGTATTCAAAAGCAACTTATAAGAAATAATGCCTAAAGAAAGGTAACAAACATGTAGCAATCTATTAGTTTATTCCAATAGCATCAAACCTAGATTGATTTGAAGAAATAAATCATAAACTTTAACCATGTTAAAAAATCAAATCTATTTGAGTGAAATTAACATAAACAAACATGGATATTGAATAACATGTAAAGAGTTGCAAAAGGACTCAGCTAAATGCAGTCATCATATGAGCTGTCCTTTAGATTTTCTACAACCCAACTAAGTTCTCCTAAAAAGTTCAACATAGTATGACTAGGTTCCAATCTGATAGCGGACACACCAGATGGGAACAAAGACAGAGCCAAGTAATAGGTAAAACAAGGAATCATGGTTAAATTTGAATAGAGTAGCACTGCTAACTTCATTCAAAAATAGAACTCTTTTTAAATCAATATGAAATAAATTAGAAATCAGTCAATTCGAATATATATACAGATAAACTCCCCTCCCAACAAAGTTATAGAATAGTTGCACCAATTAACGAATTTGAAAAATGAACTTTAGCGGCATCAAAAAATTGAATAGGAAATCTAAGCCAAAATGGACAGACTCACTCTACTAGCAGTAAGTTGATCTTGCAGGGATGTATAGTGACCCCGAAGAATGCTGAGGTTCTCCACTACAGCAGCTTTCTCTTTCTCCACACGCTTAAGGGTATCGTTGGTTGTAGCAAGTTCCGACTGAAGTTTGCTGTTGTACTGCTGCAAACTTGTGTTGTATTCCTGCAATCGTTTGTACATGTCATTAAGCGATTGTATCTGCAGAATCCAAAAAGCCAAAAGTTAGAATAGTTGATTTCTATGAATAATAATATGAGATTTGTTCTTATAAAATACAAAATCTTTTTAATACCTTCTGATTAGCATTTGAGTTGTCTTGTTGAGCTCTCTTGAGCTCTTCCGAAAGGAAAGCCTGCAACTTCTCCGCAGCAACCCTAGCATCTTTCTCTCTTGTAAAATTGTCCATTGCAGCCTGATATGACATTCAACATTAATTCTCCACCAACTGTTATTGACCAAGTAACTTGAACAATTGACTCGATGTCTTAAAAATTAATGGTATTCTTCTACCAATCTTACCAACTTATCTGTCTCTTCCTTTGCTATTTTTTCCTGTAAACAAGCATAATTTTTTCTCAACTCCATAACAATCGAATTCAGTTCCTCTTCCTTTGCCTTCATTAGCGTCTCTAGAATCAAGACATACACATATGCATTAATCGACAATTTAATTTTCTTGTGGTTCTTAAGTAAAAGAGAAAGAACCAACTATACCCATATCGATGCATTTCTTTTCTGCTGATTCCAACAAATTCTTAAGCCTGTCTTGCTCTAAAAGATAGGTTCCTTCATTCTCTTGAAACCATCTGATACATTGCCTTAGTTTCTTTATATACTCCAGCATTTGGTCACATTTCTCCTAAAAAGATATCAACTCTTTCGAAATCAATAAACATATATAACAGCCAAAAACAAACTAGTTTCAACAATAACCAAAACTGGAAAAGCACATTCACCTTGAGGTTAAATCTATTCTTTGTCTTCATCTTCTCACCTAATAATGCCTCGACATCCTCTTTGGTAAACTCAGTTACACCACAATCTGATCCAGCATTACTTGCCGGCCTGCCTGCTGCAGCCAGATCTTGACCCCCATTCACTACTGAAAATGCTTGCCGGGTTCTGGTAGTATTTGCCGGGCCTACCATTCTTCCAACTCCGATCTTTCGCCTCTTGTCAATCAAGACCTCGTCTACACTGTACTTAGTGTGGAAGAACAACAAAAACCCACAACAAATTTAAAAAAGTAGAAGAAGACCCTGAAAATTGTACAGTATAAACAATAAAAACCCACAGAAACTTGCTCTTACCCACAAAAAATGGTTCTAAAGAAACAGTATAAATCTACCAAATTTGGAAGATATAAACAACCTTCGTGGTAGGAAATGTCGAGAGGGAAAAAAAAACAGGATGTGGATAAAAATTGATGAGGAAAATAGAAGGGTTCTAGAGTAAATCAAACCTTACATTTGAAGGGGTTGAAGGTGTGGAAGTGTTGGGTACTGGAGGTTTGTTCTGGTTCTTAGAAGCCATTTGGAGAGAGAGAGAGAGTAGTAGTCGTAGGGAAGGGCGAGTTTGGTGGGACCTTGAATTGTAATCAAAGCTATCGATTACAATCACAACCGTTGCTTCGAATTGCAGGAAATGGAGAGAGAAGACGAAACTCTCAGACAGCGAAATGAATTTTTTAACCTAACATTAAAAAAATGATTTGAACCCACACACATAAAGAACACTAAACATAAATCAGAGCTCTCTCTCTCTCTGAATTTTAAATGTCATTCTCTGTCTCTGTCCATTGTTCTTCGGTAATTTGGTAAATGTGAGATTAACTAAGGGTTAGGATTGGAAAGAAAGGGGAGCGGAGAGGGTGGGGGATCGGATTGGGTGGTGACTGTGGAGCGTTGTGATGTGAGGGGTAGTTTTTGAATTGTTTTGAAACAAAATCCGGCGGTATTATGAGGAGGATTCGTTGAAAGTTCATCATGACCATTATGCCCCCTTACATTTTATAATTTTTTTCCAACTAATTTTTTGGCCTTTTTTGTATTTTTTTTTTCCTGAGATTTTAAATTCTACATGTCTATGTATATGTTAATACTCTTTGGACTCGTTTGATTACCGTATTGTAAAAGAATGAATTATATTATATAATAAAGATTAATTACATATAAGCGAATAAAATATAATATTAAATATGAGATAAAAATATTATGTATTGTAATTCAGTGTTTGATAAGACACTAGATTAAAAGTGAGATAATAGAGTACTAATTACATATTAACTAAAAAATTATTAATTTTATCTAGTTATTAATGTTTTTGATTATTTGGTTGATAAATAATAAATTTACAAATTAATACGCTTGAACTAAAATATAATACTAAATGCAGTATATGGTTGGATTAAAGAGTTTTGATCCGATTTTTTCATACTTAATTGTAACCCAATTCATTTAGTTAACCGGTTTTGTCACTTTCGATTTCATACTGAAAATTTATTTATTGTGATCCACTAATTGAATATTGTGCTTAAAATTGTCAACTCTGACTACGAGATATATGTGACTCTCAAAATACCTACCTAATTTTTGGACCAAATATATAATCTTTTGATTCACAGACATTATGTAACTATTTGTTGGTCTTCGACTCTTCACAAAAGATTTCTTTTGAAATCGATGGACTTAATCTTTTTTACAAAGCGATATCAGATGACTATTTTATGTTGAGTTTAGTTGTCTTATCTCAAAACGTCCTTGAATGATCATAGTTGATGAATTTAAAGCAAATAAAATGACAGTAAAATGATCAACAAAAGAAACTATATTTTTATTAATTTTGAAGGTTTTTGGGTTACAACAGATTGATGAAACAACCTCTTAAACTAGTTCTAACTTTAAATTTAGTCTAAAATTACTCCTCCTAAAATGTCCAAGTCATGAATCTTTGATGGGTTTAATTATGTCTTCTCCTTACAATTAATGCCTATCTTATAGGCATCTTCTTATCGACGATTATTATGATTTCTTCGGGCAATTTTCCCTTTAGTTTCTTCCTTGTTTCAACTACTATTTTTCAAATTCTTAGAGCCAATATAGTGTTGATAACTATTGCCTTTTCAAATTCCAAAATAACCAATTAATTCCCTCCTTTACATGGAATGTAATTGTTCCTAAATTTGAACAAATCACATTGATTGGTTGTATACCCATTTTTGATTAAATGAATAATACGTAGCGAATCTCTTTGGCAGACTTTATTTCTCAGGCATCTACCGTTCATTGCTTATTCACTAAAAATACATATAATTTGGTCTAAACACTATCATAAAAATTAATGAGTAGCCTTTTAATAAGTCGATAAAATTCGATGATTTGACCAATGTAACCCATGCAAATTGCAAATTGCCAATGGACCAACACCATCAGAATTGTCTTTCTATTCATGCAACTTTTTTTTATTGTTAAAGGTGTTCAATTTCTACCAATTATTCTCTTGTATTTAGTGGCTGTCCACCATAGTTTGAGCATGTTCCTAAAAGGTATGACTGAGAAAGAATTGAATCAAAAACTTCTGAGTTACCAAATGTCAAGTTCAACTATTGAACCACGCCTAAAAAATTCAATTCATGCAATTTAACGTCTCAAACGTTTTTTATTTTATGATAAATTTACAGTACCCAAAAAAAATGACAACTTGACGTCTCAAACATTTTTCCCTTTTATGATAAGTTTACATTACACAAAAAAATTATGAGTTTAATATCGAAGTCGATTGACTGTTGTATAATTTGGTTTGTAGCCATTAATTATAAAATAAAAAATAAAAAAATAATATAGAACAACAAAGTAAAAAAACTTTACACTCATCAACAAACGAGAACCAAAAACTAGACCCCCTATAAAAATAACAAATGCTTTCTCTTGCGTCGAAAGGGCGTCAAGAATTTCCACTTTTACTGTGCAGGAAAACTTTTCCAGCACTCTTTCATGTTATAGAGGGGTAGCAAGCGGTAAAAGTAGCCATCTTCTCTAGTGATGCAGCCGTTTGTTGGTGCTTCAATTCGTTTCTTGGTGCTTTGTAACATTCCCATAGTCTTTTTCGGATACCTGTTGGTTGGCTTCTTCTTTAGCCATGCTCAATCTGTCTCTCTCTCTCACACTCACTTGCCAAATTCCCTTGGCTTCCAACTCAAAAATTATCCCAATCCTCTGCACCTAATAAACACAATGACTAAACTTACTTTCAAAGCTGTTGACGTTTCTCTCTCTCTTTTGTCGGTGTAAACAGTAATTGTTAAATGACCAGATGATACATGTAACATTGTACATCATTTAGTTGTATAATTTCGGTGCCATATGACCAATAGAACACATGGATTAATGGTGTTTTAGTTCGTATCTCTATATTCTAATCTTGTAACATGTAAACGTGCTTTCGGATGAGAAGTTTTTAGGATTTGTATTTCGAGATTTTAATTTCAAATAATACCTCTATTTGTGAAACGAAAGTGATTTATGGTCAACCATTTAGTGAAAAGCTACTGAGATCTGGTGGTATTGCCTCATTATCAAGCATTGTAGTAGTGCTTGATGCAAGCGTAAAGTTCACAAAGGTTTCATATTTGAGCTGAGAATTTTTTATACTGTCTGAAGTAGCCGACTTGGGACTAAAGTATTGTTAGAATGTGTTGAGAATTATTGAAACTTCCATGATACAAAATAAGTATATAGAATTGGGAATATCATCAATAAGGTAACAAAACAAACTTAATGGGTTAATTACATTGATACAACAAAAATAGTTGGGTAAGTTTTAGCAATGTAATTAACCAAATATATACTTTCAATGATATTAGTTTTATATCGGTCATACATCTAATGTCGTTCAGATCAAAAAATATCGATATGTGTTATCTATTGATCAATTGTGTAATTGGAAAAAAAAAAGTCTTAGTGTTTTGTGGACCCATCTTTTTTAAAACACCATTGGATTGACCCTTACTAAGTAATCTCAGATATTATGATCACCCACGATCACCGGGACTTGTAAAACGCGAGAGACGTCAATAAAAGTCGAACCTAAGATGTCTTAGTTTAGATTTCATCCCAAACTAATCAAATAATTACCCATGAGGGTTGTAGATATAAGATGTTGATGCTTAAATTATTGGTAAATAAATGATTTTTTTTATTTATATATCCTTAATCTGTCAGTTTTGTTTCGTCACTTTTCTTGTTTTAAATCATCGAACTTCCTAGTTGCATTTGAGCCTAATGGAATATGACATTTGTCAAAGTTATACTGATGTGGGATTTTTTTTGTTGAAAGCCGGATGAGGGTTGACCACATGGAGCCAGTGTCAAAGGTTTTGGACGATGGTTCCAACAAGACACCAGTGGTGGCCTGCAAGAAATTAAACAAATTAATAGCTCGTAGAGGTCACTCTTGTGGCTAGTCTAGCTTGTCATAAAAAGAGTCTAATGAGTTTAGATTAATTTTCAATTGATGCCTAGTTTTTGAAATAATAAAAAATTTATGCAATTTGTACGAGATAAAAAATTCTCGTACTTTTAATTAATGCTGAAGTCGCTTAAATAGTAATAGGGCCCATCTGTAAACTCAGATGTCCTAAATTTAAATTTTGAAAATTTTTAGAATCAGATCATAAAGAATTTATTCATCATGAATTTCCTAATCCCAGTGTGAATACGCATTTGACTAGACCGACGAAAGGATTAATTAAGATACGTAAATTGACCCAGACACTGTAACCGTCGAACCAACAAAAAAAAAAAAAATACACGATACAATCTTTTATATATCAGTTATACACGACACGAACCCGATATAATACGTTAGACACGAATTAATAAATAAATTGAGGATGATTATAATATTTTTCAACACGTACTCGCCTCAACCGACACGATTAAAAGCTTTCTACCAGCATGACGGAATTTTTGGGATACAAATGGTTTTCCTCAACTTTTTATTACTCCTTACCACACGTGATCCATAATTTTGATTCACACACCAACAGCCGTCCAAATTGAGAAGGAAAGAATTAGGCCTTTTGGGCTATGTGTTACTGTGGGTTTGTTATGGTTTGAACTTTGAAGTGGGCGCACCTACCAGACGTTCGAGAAAAGGTTCGAGAAGGGTGATTGTAACGTCTCGGTCCAATTGGTCCAATTGTATGTGATATTTGTTTAATTTGAGTGTTCTTTAGGGTTTTAAAATGCGTCATATCAATTGAGACAATGTCTTTATATGTAACAAACTGATCTTCTCTAACTGAGCAATGTGAGAGAAATTCATGAATTAATCACGTCACCAATCTTTTTTTCACTTCACCTCTTTTTAGGCCTCAAAGACTTCAAAAATGGCATATGAAATTAGTCCTAACTCATCTCGTTGAAACATAGCTCTAATACCATTTGTTGAAACATAACTCTGATACCATTTGTTAGTTTTGTACAACAGATAATTAACATAAATAATACCTGTTGAAAGATAAAAATTCAAAAATAAAAAAACAATAAAAATATGATACAAAGATATAATGTGGTTCGATACAAAAACATACTTGATAAACTGTACCTACATCCACGGACCAATAATCTACATCGATATATTTACATTGATTACCCAACAAACTTCTATTCATGAGATTTCGGGAGTTTGGGTCAAATTTCAACATATATCACCATGTGAGAACCACTAACTCACTCAAATTGATCTCTTGAGACACACCACACCACCACGAGGTAAGTCTAACTACTAATACCACTTGTAAAGTTCTAACTCACCAGCATATGGCTTTGAGTTACACTTGGCGGTCATAGAATAAGTCACAACAATTAAAAAATAACTTTTACCTATATAATACATCGATCTTATCTTACTAGACGATGCCGAACAAAATCACTTCATCAACCTTATCATCTCACCCTTTCAAATTATTGGACGGCTCTCAAAGTTGTGTCTGTAGCCTTTTATCAAGATCAGCTAATTAGGAGTTAGCTCCCCATTTGTAAATCTTTAGATTATCTCCAATAGAGATCTAAACCTTTATTCAAATTTAAGTAAAAAAACAGATAAAAATTTTGATTTGGTATAAGTTTATTGGAAACTCATCACTCAAATATTTTTAAAAAATTCCAATCTTATCCCATAAACTATTTTCTTTCATTTTTGTCCTCCAAAACTTTTTTTTACTCTTTTTCATTTCTCTACTTTTTTTCTTCCAAAATCTCTTTCCCCCTCAAATCAATAAATGAGGCAGAAAAAAAAAACTTATTTTGCCTTAAAGAATAAAATCAAACTAGTAAATGAGGCCAAAAAAAGGGAAAGAAATAACACATCTAATAGAATGAAGAAGTGGGGAGAGAGAGTGGGGTGTGGAGGAGAAGAGATTGAAATAAATTTTTTATTGTTAGATTTTGGATTCAGGTTTTGAGTCTCCCTTATTTTAGATCTAGGTTTGGGTCTTTCTTGTTTTAATTGGGTTTGAATACATAATTAAAGAAAATATCTAAATTTAAATTTGAATTAAAAAAAAATGATAAGAGTTTAAATATTGAATCAATGCGATCCTTGAAACTAACTTCCATTAAAAAAAAGAGATGCAAACTACCATATGCGTGTCACATGTAGTTCTTTAAGGATATTTATGGTATTTTATAACAACGTATGCATCCAAACATTTTTTATTCTTTATTTGTATACAATAAACTTGAACCCTGAACATTTATCTTCTTCTACCTTTCTTTTTTTTTCCTTCTCTAGCTCAAATACGCGACATCCTTTTTTCTCACTCTCTCTTCAATTTCGTTTTCACTATGTGTCATTTTCAAGAAGATACACCTAACTTATGGAAAAGAGAACAAGGTGAATTGAACATGCATCTAGGAGCAATACCTCCACTTCCGATACACATGGATTTGGTTCCTCGATTCCAATCGGTCTTTTAAGCATTTTGTAGCTTTGTCTCTACCCCTTTCTCGCTCTGCCCCTCCCCCCCAATTTGCCTCTTGCTCATCTTTTTCCCACAAACCCACAAATCATTCTCTTTACGTGTCTCTCACTATCTATCTAATTTTATCTTTGCTTGTCCCTTTTCTCAAACCCACAAACCCCTCCATCCCACTCCCTTCTCTCTCTCTCTCTCTCCCCCTAGTTCTTGTGTCTCTCTCTCTTAAACCTAACACATCTTTCATATCTCAAACTCTAGCACATACGCAAGCACAAAACACAAAAGCACAAACAAAACACAAACCCCCCACATGCACGAGCGCGCACGCACACACACATACAGAGTGTGATTTTTCAGAGACCTTCATGGGCAGTCAAGCTCTAAATAATGACATCACCCCAAAAATGACTACCAAATCATCTAAGTGCCAAACCCCCAGATTTGGACCAATGAAAAATTAGTTTTGAATTGGACATTGGATTTGTGATTGTGATTCCCTTTCTCTCTTTCTAATTTGCTATCTCTCTTTCTCTCTCATCTCCACTTTATTCTCTAAAATTGGTGTGGGTCATCGAGATTTCGTCTTTGCTGTTTTTTGTGGTGGCAGTAGCAGCGGGGGTTTAACTATGGTGGTGGTGGGCTTAGAGGTAACTCAAGAGATGAGTGACTGTGTTGCTGCTAGATGATTGAGTTAGTTTTGCGGTAAATATTATGGAGAACAAATTTTGGACAAGGAAGGGATAATGGAGGTGGTGATATTCGTTGGTAAACCTAGGGGTGGGGATATATTGGGATGAGACTTCTAATTTCTAAGGGAAGATAGATAAAAAAAGAGAGGGTCGTTGATTTTTTATTTTGTATTTTGATGATACACAAATCGGTATTGCGCAAAATCAACAGTCGAATATATCAAGAAACACAATTAATGAGTAGTAAATAGGCAAGCAATGGAAAAATCGTAAATATGAGCAAACTTTAAGGTTTATAGTAGTTCGGTTCGGGTGACCTACTCCACTCTCAGGAACGGCAACGACAATAGTAATCAGAGATCTTTATTGATGAATAATATCACTGAGATAGTAACTTGCGAAGTGAGAAGCAATGTGTGTAGGAAGATGTAGTGTGTGTAGAAATCTGAAGGTGTAGTGTGTGTAGAAATCTCAAGGTATAGAGGCCTAAAAAAGGTGATGGGGTGATTGCCCTTCAAGTGGAGAGAGTTTACATTATATAGGTTTGATAAAGTAATGACGTGATGGAGAGGACTTTTACCATTTTGGCAAGTATAATTATGGTAAAATTAGATTTCTGTGAGTGCATATTCCGATATTCTCTCTCCCACGTGTTTCTATTTTCCTGAGCTTCTTAGATTTTGAACTGGATCGGACTAGATTGGGCTTGCAAAATGGGTCTGGGCCACCCTTTAGTTGATTTGGGCATTCTTAATTCATTGGACCAAATTTGATTAATTTTGAACTCATCAAATTTTACCCTCTATTTTGTCTATAAAATATCAAAAATATCCTTAAAAAACGACTACTGAGACACGCATGATCATTTCCATCTCTTTTTTTTAACGGAGGTATAGTGTCAAGAATCACACCGACTCGATACTTAAACTTCGAAAAAAAAATTAATAAAATTAAAATTTCAAAGACCAATTTACCACCGTGACCTCATCCCACTTGTCCCAGTTTTCAATTATTTGGCCAAAAAGTATCCAAACGGTCCTCTCTCAGGACAAAGACGGCTCTCCTTTCCGCGTCATTTTCGCGTTAAGGAAACCTAAAGCGAACGAACAAAAATTCCAAAAAATTAAAAACACTCACATGTAGAGCAAACCAAAACCTGTCTGACAATTGAAAAGCCATTTTCTTCGTGGCCAGCTTTCATACGACTCTTTCTGCACAAGAAAAAGAAAAGTTTTACTCGTTCTCAAGGATTGTCTTGGTCAACCTTCTAGTTCTCGCGTTGATTTCTTTATAAGGTTGTGTTTTTATTGGTGCTCCCTTTTGCTGGATCTGGTTTTATACCAAACCCAAGTGAAGGAATTTCCCTGTAGATTTGGGTGCACTATTGATAATTGTTTTTTTTAGGGTGTTAGGTATTTAATTCGAATGATTCAGTTCATCGAAGCTGAAATTGCTTGATTTAGGGGTGGTTTTGTTTCAATTGCATTCGATGATTTGACGTTTCATTGGAGGGAAAATTCTGGGTTTAGATCAAAGGAGTGAGTTTGGCACAAGGATTTGAGTTTTTGCCAGAAATTTGAAGTGGGTTCTTTAAGTATATTGAGGGAAGGTCTACGATGGGGACATTGAAAGGGCTTTCTTGGGAAAACTTGAATTGGTGTGTTTTGGGTTGATGAATGATTTTATTGGTGGAGATTTGATACGTTCTACAACACTAAGGTTTTGGTTTTTGGTTTCAATTCTGGGGGGTTTTGGATTCATGACATGAAAAGTCATTGTATGGTTTTGGAATGCTGACTCAACAACAAATGGCTGTGAGCAGAGTGGTTTGTTTCATTGCATTTGCTTTTCTGCTTTTCACTTTCACAGCGGTGGGTTTGGAAAGCAACAAAAAGACTCATGAACTACCAGTGGGAATTCTAAATGATTTGTGGAGGACAAATGAGGACATGGTAGTAAGCTATAACTTTTGTTTCTGCGGTAGTTGTATACGTAATTTTGTTCATTGCATGCCTTTTTTCCCGAGTACTTGTGTTTTGTTTGCAATGCATGCTTACATTTGCAATGAAAAGAATGTTGCTTTGCTGTGGTAGCCTAATTGAAAGGAGGATAAGTCAAATACTTTAATTTTGTTGTTATTAGCATGCTAAAGACTACAATAGCTATACATACCACCGAACATTAGATTAGTTGGTGAGGGACTGTTCTAGCTTAACCAAGGTCTCGAGTTCGAGTCTTGGGAACATAGCTGTGTTCGGTAGGGAGAGCTTTGCCGCCCTTGTAGTCCTATCCGGCTCGAATCCGGATTAGTTGGAGCCCAAAATGGCTTTCAGATACCGGATGGTCTTTCCAAAAAAAAATATTACAGCATACATTGTAGAGATGGTTAGCCAACAGCACATTATGTGCTGCATAGCAGGCACACACATCTCCAGTTCTAACAGAATTGCTAGAACATCTTTCCCATGTTATATTTGCAGTACCCTTACGTCATTTCCCGTGGATTTGATATCATGCATTGATGAGGGAAGTATGCTCTTCTAAAATTCCTGTTGATATTAGGAACCAATTACGTTAACTCAGCAGTTTATGCCTCAGAAGAAGCAATTAGAGTTGCTTATTTAGGTTGTTGTCACATCCAATAGGCTCTCCTTCATAAATGATTTGGCAAAGACCCCCTAATGAGGTCAAGGAAACTTATGTCAATGCTGCTTGTAGTGCTTGGTATTTATTTCCTCTTCAATGTAAAAAGTTGAGGTCAGGAATATATGGATCGAGTTTTGTAACTCTGTGATTAAGATAACACTGGAGATTTGTCTTTTGAAACAAAAATTGCTAAATATACCGAAAATGGAAGAAGATGCTAGAATATGGCAATAAAATTTATTTTTAGCTTAAACTAGATTCCTCTAATGAAATGTACAAGACTTTTCAACAGCCTTTATCATAAACATATATACTTATTTTTCATGTATCAAATGTGATGCATTTCTTTGCTTTTGACTCCTGTATTCTTTGGGTGTCTTGCTCATCTTATGTCTTATAGTTAAGAAAAAAGAGTAAATGGTCCTTTCCCATTTTTTCAACCTATGTGAATTTCTGTATTGAATTTAATGTTAAATGTGGGGCTGGAATGATATTCTTGATATGTTATATACAGTTTTATGTTCAAACTTCTTCTGTTATGTAATTTATGCAACTACCTGAAACAATAGGATTACTTGTTGTAGTAATGGAGAATACTTTTTCCGAGAAGTGTAGTTGTTTTTTTGTTTTTATTTGCCGGTAGGTTAGTAGTGTAATTGTCTCCTAAAAGAAAAGTACAAGTGATTCATTTGAAGGGCACTGTCAGGAAAGCAGAATGTGTATAATAGAAAAACACGGACCACTGTTCACTATTGGTTCTGGAGCACCAGACTAGAGCTGTTTCAGTAGGAATATACAGTTTTTTTTTCTTCAGAATATGTAATATATTCTTTACTAAATAAATTAGGGCCTTACATAGATCTTTCTCTATTTTTTTTCCTGGAAGTTAGGTCTTTCTCTTTAGTCCTAGTTAAAAACACTTCTAATTTAAAATTCATAGTTCCCTTTGTGGAAATACGAAAGAAATTACTAACCCAAAAAAAAAAAAAAGAAAGGAATTAAGAATAACTGTTGTGCCTTTTTTCCACAGCTCAAAAATATTCTCATCTGCTTCTAAATGAAATTAAGAGTTGAGACTGTAGTTTAAATCATGTCAAAAAATTGTTTCACTGTGACTAACATGCTTTCCACTAAAGCTAATAGGATTTTAATATTCTTAGCTACAAGGATTACTGCATAGGATGTGCCTTCTTTGTCCCCCTTTTAAATTCAATCTAAAATTCAGTTTCTTATTATCAACTTATTACTTGACGGACATAGCTTTCTGGAATAAACCTTGAACAGGTTTTGAGTGGTAGTTGCACTTATACACATAAAAACTTATTGAGTCTGATATAATTCTTTGGCTGCAGGCTGAGCTATTATGGGTAAATTGTGGGCTAGAGTTGATTCGTGCAATGGATGCTGTTGAAGATCTTGAATTATATGTTCCAGAATGTAAGTCCAGTGGCAGCAATGAAATCATCTTGAAAAGTAGGGCATCTGCAAAAGAAAACATACAGAAGGCTATAAGTGTCTTGCATCCCCAGGTTAAGCAAACGCTTCTGGACTGTCTGAGGAAGAAAAATCTTATGTTCCTTATCTCTGGAGAAGAGATAGGCTCTAAATATTGGTACACCAAGTATCTGGAGTCTTGGTTTACCGGATCTGTTGCTTCTAAAAGGCGGGCATTGCTTCAGAGCTTTGCAGAAGCACCTGCCCCCTCGCCTGCAGCTGCATCACCTGTTTCTAGTCCAGCACCATCCGTTGACCCGGGACCTTCAAGTTCTGAACTTCCGAATTCTCAACGCCCATCTGATCCTCCACCATTTTTTCCACCTGCTTTTAATGATTCAAACTTGCAACCTGCAGCTGGTACAAGCTCAAATTCTGCTTCAAATGATCAGTCCAATAAGCAAAAGAGCAGCCGCAGAACAGTTGTTGTTGCTGTTGTTGTAACTGCTGTAGTGACAATTCTTTTTGCTGCGCTGCTCTTTTTATGTTATCGTAAGGTGTGTAGGGCTGGCTCTGGAGACCGGCAAAATGATCAGAGGCCTCTTCTCAGCTTAAGCGAATATTCTATTGGTATATTGATAGTTCCTTTCTTTTTTTTTTGTGTAGAAAAATTTCATTAGCATTTTTCTATACTCATGAATGTCCAACTTGTGGCTTTTCAGGTTCTTCACTGAAGTCATTTGCAGTTGGAAATTCAACCAAGATAGAGAATTCTAGTAATCAGTTCTATACCAACTCCAACCATAAAAAAATGCCTTCATCTCTGGATGACAATTTTTTCATGGAGTCAAATATTCTCAATAGCTCCAAAGTTGAAACCCCATTAGGTACTGTTGCTGGTGCTGCCATAGCAGAAAATTCTGTGCAGATGCCACCTTCTCTACTGAAGGCCCCTCCTGGAAGGTTGGGCACATCTGAACTGCCACCTCTGAAGCCTTCTCCTGGAAGGGCAGATCCTGCTGGACCTTCCACTCCTGGCAAGGCAGCTCCTCCTCCTCCTAGACCACCACCACCACCATCACTGAAACCTTCTTCTGGTGCCCCACGTCCTCCTCCTCCTCCAGGACCACCTCCTCCTCCACCTATACCTTTTGGCATCAAGACTGGTCCTCGCCCACCGCCACCTCCAAGTAGTTCTCTCCCACCACCTCGGCCCTCTGCCATGGGCTTGAAACCACCACGAGCTTCACCTCTTGGATCGAAGCATTCATCAACTGCTGCTTCCGCTGAAGGGGTCGAGGCCGATGCTCCTAAAACCAAGCTAAAGCCGTTCTTCTGGGATAAGGTGCTGGCCAATCCTGATCATTCAATGGTTTGGCATCAGATTAAATCGGGGTCCTTCCAGTAAGTCTCTCTGGGCGGGGGGGGGGGGGGTTCTTATTGATGCTGCTTATGGATTCTTAAACATATAGAGCTGCCAAACTGACAATGAAGATGTCTATGAACAGGTTCAATGAAGAGATGATAGAAACTCTATTTGGCTATGCCCCTGCTGAGGGAAACAAGAATGAGCCCAGAAAGGAGTCTTCATCCAAAGGTCCTTCAACACAATATGTTCAAATAATTGATCCGAAAAAGTCACAGAATTTATCGATTCTTCTAAAAGCATTGAACGTGACCACAGAAGAAGTTTGTGATGCACTTCTAGAAGGTGATTCTCTTCTCCTTGTAGAAGTAGAAAATATATTGGTAGTTAGCATACTGGGACAGACCTTGTTCTCATCACAGTGGTAGAGAAAGAATTTATTGGGATTCCTAGAAGGAATAGATGATTTAGTTTAGGTGCGTTACATAACTCATTCAAGGAACAAATATGTGAAGAATGTATAACCTATTCATATAAAATTCAAATTGATGCTTAAAGCTCCCAAAGAGATTTACTGAAATAGTTGTTTACTAGTTCAGCATTACTAATAGATGCTTGGAACTTGTACATGATTTTTTTACACCCTTAGTAATATAGGTCGTTGATCACTTTATGCTGACCAAGTTGGATGAAGTCCAACTCATCTAAGAATTTCCGTTGCTTGGTTTCGTATTTATCTTTGATGCACCTATCTACCGGGAAACAGTAGGATATATAAGTCATTATGCATATGGCACATGTTCTGAGTGACAACGGCTGGGTTTATTAAAACAATCTTGCTAAACTTGACAGTTTATTGCATCGAAAGAAGTGCATGATATTTTACCCAGTGAGATTGAAATGTCGAACTGAAAGTGAGAATAACGAATTTCCTGGATTAACCCGTATGAGTAGGTTGGTTTGCAGTTGAAAGAGAGAGAGAGAGAATAGGGTAGTGAGCGAGATAATTTCCCAATAGTCAGAGACATATATACATATAGGTTTTCATATGGGTTATAGTGAACCTTTGGCCTTAACAATATTGATGCTCTGTTCTTGAATGTGAAGTGGTAGCTTGTAACTGTGGTTCAGATTATATTGCGACAAAATCAGCGACTGACTCATTTTGTCCTGCATCAGGAAATGAACTTCCATCAGAATTCCTTCAGACTTTATTGAGGATGGCACCAACAGCAGAAGAAGAACTGAAGCTGAGGCTTTATAGTGGTGAACTTTCTCGACTTGGTCCGGCAGATCGGTTCCTAAAAGTCTTGGTTGACATCCCGTTTGCCTTTAAAAGGCTAGAATTATTGCTTTTTATGTGCACTCTGCAGGAGGAAGCATCAATTGCTAAAGAGTCCTTTGCTACCTTAGAGGTAAGACATTGGTGGTAGCTCTTGCACCGTCCCCACCCCTTGATCAAATATCTTCCCTCAGTTCTTTTTGCTTGTCACAAGTATGTGCAATTAGATAGGTCTTTACTGCGTCCCATGTTCTGTTTCTTGCTCTCACTTCTTCTGACCTATTGAAGAAAGAGGAAGAATATCCACTTTGTCATATTGGAGGGAGGAAAAAAATAGTATACAAGAGAGATTTAGCTGCTGCTGCTGTTTCTGAATATTTCTAATTATATCCCATTGTGGGGACTGGGGTTTTTTCCCCGCGAGAGTGAAGTGAAAGATAACAAAATAGATGAGGCCAAAGGTAAGGGATTGTTATTTCTGAGCAGTGGGTATTACAGAGATTCAAACCAAACATTTTTTGACGGTCAACTAAGAGTTGACAAAATTCTAACCTGGATCCATTGTTTAGTTGTTCTTGACGTTTTATACTTTTGTTGTTTTGCTTTTCAATAAACACCTGGATGTAAAGTTGGCATATATATAGATAAGACAAGAAAAGTACTTGTACATTCACAGACGCTCCAATTCAGTTATACTTGATCAGTGTTACTTTAATGCTCTCGCATTCGCTCTGGCAGCTGCCCTGCCCCCTATCTGTGACCTAAAACACACATCTACTCATGTTGGTCCATCAATTCTGCCTACCTATTTGGACATTTATGCATGATAGTCTCTTGTTTTCATCTCGTCTCCATTTTAACTGCAGGCTGCTTGCACGGAACTCAGAAAAAGCCGATTGTTTCTCAAACTCCTGGAGGCTGTTCTCAAAATGGGTAATCGCATGAATGATGGAACCTTTCGCGGTGGTGCACAAGCATTCAAACTCGACACACTTTTGAAATTAGCTGATGTAAAAGGAACAGATGGAAAAACTACACTCTTGCACTTTGTTGTTCAAGAGATAATCCGATCAGAAGGTGTACGAGCTGCCCGTGCAGCCAGAGAAAGCCGGAGCATGTCCAGCATCAAATCTGATGATCTCCTTGAGGATTCTTCGCATGATTCAGAAGAGCACCATCGCAGCATTGGTCTTCAGGTTGTCTCAAGTTTGGGTGCTGAGCTTCAGAACGTCAAGAAAGCTGCAGTTTTGGATGCTGATAGCTTAACGAGCATGGTTACCAAACTCGGTCATGCACTCATAAAAGCCCGAGAATTTCTGAACTCGGATATGAAGAGTATAGACGAAGAAAATGGATTCCACCAAGCTCTGAAGAGCTTTGTGCAGAATGCTGAAGTTGACACTATGTGGTTGTTTGAGGAACAAAAGAGAATAATGGCTCTGGTCAAGAGCACATCAGATTACTTCCATGGGAGCTCTGGCAAGGATGAGGGCTTGCGGTTATTCGTAATTGTTAGGGATTTCCTTATAATTTTAGATAAGGTTTGCAGAGAGGTGAAAGATGCAAGAAGGAAGCCAAATAGGATGGTGAGAAAAGAGGAACCGATGGTGACACCCTTAGAACCTCGCCATTCTCCTTCTCCAGATCCTCGTCAGCATCTTTTTCCGGTTATCATTGAGAGAAGGATGGATAGTTCTAGTTCTGATGATGACACTCCATAGATCTGTTTTGGTACAGGTATACAAAATTCTTTGACTTGGGTACCAACATTTCCCCCTTCTCCCCTGTGAACCTTTTCCTTTCCTTGATTTGAAACAACATTGTATCTGCAATCTGTGACACCCATGAATATCTGGCATATACACAGTTAGTTCAGAGTTCTAGTACACCTGGCTGAAGCCGACAATGCAGTGTTCACCAACAGTTCTAACCATGTTGTTGTGTGGAGGATCGTAGCAGGATTTAATTCGTGGATCTGCAATGATTTTTGGTTCATGGAGGTCCAGTTGTTGGTAAATAGTTAGAATTTTTTAGCTGTTAGTTTATAATTCTTTTACCAATTTTGATTTAGAATTTTTTCATAAATTTGGAACTTAAAGTAAGTAGCCAATTGATTGTTCTAATGTTGTGTTTATACATACATAAGAAATGTTAGATTTTTTGAAATGCAAGTGGCTGGTTTCTGAATTCTTTTCAAATGTTATTTGATAATAGTCATTCAGGTGAATTCTGTATTGTAAGTTTTGTTTGGTAAATGAGATTTTGGCCGGTTTTCAATTTGCATCTCTCTCTGCGGCCAGGTTTGAACTTCGTTTGGTGGGAAGGCCTTCACAGAACGAATATCTTCAGTCAATTAATTTGGGGTTCCTTCTTGTTCTAAGAATAATTTTTTTTTTTTTTTGGGTTTAGTTCGCCTATCCAACATGATATTTTTCTTAATGTACAGAGGAATTTTCCTTTTTGTATCCAAAAAAAAAAAAAAATTAAAATTGGATATACAAAACAAGGGTGGAATAATTTTCATTCAATCAAATTCCTAAAATTGCCAAAGAGAAGTGCGATGGAGATAATGTTGGTGATTGGGATTTTTGGGTAGTGCTACTTTAGCGAGTTTTAATTTTAAGAGAGAGAGAGAAAAAGAGTGCGTGATTTAATGTGTGACAATTCACGTGCTTGGGTCATGTAAAAGTGACGATGGATGGGATAAATTATTTTTGTCACACTGGTAATACTTTCCTAGCTTTACCATGTCAAATCTTTATTGCTTAATGCCTTAGTTTGTTTAGGGAATAAGTCAGACCCTCTTAACCGTCTAATGCTATGAATCAGCGGTTAGTTATTTCAATCCGCGCCATCGCTTCTCATTGGCGGATTCAAAAACTTTCTTTATCCAATCCACTATCGTGCTGTACTCCAACTAATCTCACCGTTCATTTACAAACCAATCAACGGCTGCAGATCTCGATCTCCGTCATCGCTTTTCATTGGCGCATTCCTCTTTACACCTCACTATATAAAGCCCCACAATGTACGACCCACCCCCAAACTTCCCTCGTATCTCTCTTCTTTTTCCACCTCTCCAATTTAAAACCTCTCGCTTTCTCTCGGAAACTCTGATCAATGGCCGGAAGAGGAAAGTCTCTGAGCTCTAACGCAGCCAAAAAGGCCACCTCTCGCAGCGCCAAAGCCGGTCTCCAATTTCCCGTTGGCCGGATCGCTCGTTTCCTCAAAGCCGGCAAATACGCCGAGCGCGTCGGAGCCGGAGCTCCGGTCTACCTTGCCGCTGTCCTCGAATACCTCGCCGCTGAGGTGAATATTTCTACTTTTTTTAGCTCACCTATACATACATGATTGATTCTCTTATATGTTCTGATTGCGTGTGATTTTTGGCCGTTTCTTTAGGTTTTGGAACTGGCTGGGAATGCGGCGAGGGACAACAAGAAGAACCGAGTGATTCCGCGTCACATACAGTTGGCGGTGAGGAATGATGAGGAGCTGAGTCGTCTGCTTGGTTGTGTGACCATTGCTAATGGCGGAGTGATGCCTAACATTCACAATCACTTGCTGCCTAAGAAGGCCGGCTCTGCGTCTTCCAAGGCGGATGCCGATAATTAGATCTAGAGGGCTTTTGATATCATTACGATCTTTATAGGAAAATGGTACAAAGTTGGGTGATTTAGTGATTTATTCTTTTAGATTGTAGAGGAAATTCCTTTGTTATTGTTATCTAGTTGGTTTTTTGGTTGGATTTGCTGCGAGTTTGATCATTAATGAAACAATAGATCGTTTTCTTTGCAAGTTATGATCTTGTTTTCAGTAATGCTTATGGTAGATCGTGTTTGGTTTACATCTCCTGATCTTTTATCTAGTCCAACATGGGGAAGAACATAGATGAATTAAAATAAATGGACAAACCTCTCTCTGGTGATCGATGGGTGAAACTAGAGGTTAAAGAATAACCTGTATGATTATGCAAGCTATCCCCTGGTATCATCATTCATTAATGCAGATTTGCCTGAACAATGTGGCTGTCCAGGCAATGGTCGATACAGGTGCAACCTATAATCTTGTTTCTGATTGGGAAGTACAACGGCTTGGTCTGGCTTTGGCTTGGTCTGGCTTTGGTGAAAGATTCTAGCCAGATTAAGACTGTTAATTCAGAAGCAAAAACAGTAGGCGGCGTCGCAAGAGAAGTCCCTCTAAAAGTGGGTGATTGGTAAGGAACATGTGATTTTATGGTAGTCTCTCTCGATGATTTCTAGGTAATCCTTGGACTGCAATTCTTTACAAAGGCAATGGTGTCTGTTATGCCGCATTTAAATGGGATGTTCGTGATGGACATGCCCAATTCTTGTTTTGTTCCCCTCACCAAAGTCAAGTCTTCGGGGGAAATGTTGTTTGTCTTACAAGTAAAAGATGGCTTACGAAAAGGGGAGGCAACATACTTGGCTGTTCTATTTGAGGAAGAGGAGTCCAAAGCATTTTAAGTCCCTAAATCAGTACAACAGTTGCTGGTTGAGTTTAAGGATGTGGCACCTAAAGAATTACCAACAAGGTTACCGCCAAGACGGGAGATTGACCATGCCATAAAGTTAATACTAGGGGCAAAAATCCCTGCACAGGCTCCTTATCGAATGTCTCCATCAGAATTGGCGGAGCTAAGGAGACAACTTGGGGGGTTATTGGACATTGGGTTCATTCAACCTTCCAAGACACCCTATGGAGCTCCTGTTCTGTTTCAAAAAAAGAAGGATGGATCCTTACGGCTTTGTGTAGACTACAGAGCGCTCAACAAAGTCACTGTCAAGAACAACTATCCAGTGCCGCTTGTCGACGAACTATTTGATAGATTGGGAAAGGCGATTTTCTTTACCAAGATGGATTTGCGGCTGGGATATCATCAAGTCAGAATTGCAGAGGGAGATGAGGAGAAGACTACTTGTGTGACAAGGTATGGGTCATATAAGTTTTTAGTTATGCCTTTCGGCTTAACCAATGCCCCTGCTACATTCTGTAACTTAATGACCAATGTATTTCGGGAATACTTGGACCGCTTCTTGGTGATTTATTTGGATGACATAGTTGTTTATAGCCAGACTCTTGAGGAGCATGTTGAGCATCTTAAGTTGGCCTTGACAAAGTTAAGGAAAACCCGGTTGTATCTGAAACCATAAAAATGTGAGTTTGCTCAGAAAGAAATTTCATTCTTAGGGCATATTATTTCTGCGGGCGTGGTGAAGATGGACCCGAAAAAAGTTGAGGCCATTGCAAATTGGTCTGTCCCTACTAAGGTTACTGAATATCGTTCTTTCTTTGGTTTGACAAACTATTATCGAAAATTCATGAAGAATTATTCGAAGAAGGTCGCAGTGCTGATTAATCTTCTAAGGAAAGATAGGACATGGAACTGGTCCTACGAATGCCAGGAGGCATTCGATCGATTGAAGGCAGTGGTGACGTCTAGCCCAATTTTACGTTTACCTGATTTTGATTTGCCTTTTGAAGTCCATACAGACGCATTAGACTTTGCTCTTGGAGGGGTGTTGGTGCAGAATGAGCATCCAGTGGCATTTGAAAGTAGGAAGCTGAATGATACCGAGAGGCGGTATTCAGTACATGAGAATGAGATGACAACAGTCATTCACTGCATCAATGCATGGAGGCACTACTTGTTGGGGGAAGCATTTTCTTGTACTGACAGATAATGTGGCTACTAGCTGTTTCAATTCCATGAAGAAGCTGACACCAAAACAAGCAAGGTGGCAGGATTTTCTTGCCCAGTTTCATTTCACGTTGCAGTACAAGCCTGGCAGTGCAAATCAGGTTGCTGATGCTCTTAGTCGAATCCCAGTTGCTGATGGGACAGTTGCTGCACTTAGCCAGATTACAGGAGACATACTGCAGAGAATTCAGGATCAGAATAAAGATGATCCAGTGACCAGCTTATTGCTGAAGCAGGTTCACGAAGGGGTGACTCGGTGATTTTGGGTAGAGGATGGTGTTCTCTACGCCAAAGGTAGGAGACCCTATGTTCCGAAGTCAGGCGGACTTCGACAGATGTTGCTGAAAGAAGCTCATGATGCTCTATGGGCAGGACATCCAGGGCAGCAACGGACTCTTGTCTTGCTAGCAGAAAGTTATTATTGGCTCCGCATGGAAGCAGATGTGGAGCTGTATGTGCGCATGTGTTTGGTGTGCCAGCAGGACAAGATTGAAAGGAAGAAGGTGGCGGGTACATTGGAACCTCTCCCTATTCCAAGCCGACCTTGGGAGAGTGTTTCCATGGACTTCATTAATGGCTTGCCTCAGGTAAACGATTTTACTTCGATATTTGTGGTGGTAGACAGATTTTCGAAGTATGCCACTTTTATTGCTGCCCCAAAAGTATGTACGGCGGAAGTTACTGCTCTGTTATTCCTCAAGCATATTGTGAAACTTTGGGGTCTTCCGTTGGACATAGTGAGCGACAGGGACACTCGGTTTACTGGCCGATTCTGGACAGCTTTATTTGAGCTGTTGGGCACACAGCTCAAACTTTCCACTAGTAATCATCCGCAGACAGATGGGCAGACCGAGCGGGTTAATGCAATGCTGGAGGAATATCTCAGACATTATGTCACAGCGAACCAGGACAATTGGGTGGATTTACTTGATGTAGCCCAGTTCAGTTATAACCTCCAACAGAGTTCGTCCACTGGAATGAGCCCTTTTGAGTTGGCAACTGGCCAACAGCCTCTTACCCCGCATGAAGTAGTCAAGCAAAAGTCTCAAGGGAGATGTCCTGCGGCATATCGCTTTGCTCGGACCAATCAAGAGCGGAACGACGAAGCAAAAGACTGTTTAACTAAGGCGGTGAAGAGGATGAAAAAGTGGGCAGACGAGAAGAGGAGGGCAGTAGAGTTCGAAGTAGGTGACAAAGTGATGCTGAAATTGACCCCACCAATCTGGAACAAGATCTCTCGGAAGTCTGCACACAAGGGATTAATTCAGCGTTATGACGGCCCTTTCCTAATAACAATAAGGATAGATAGGTTGGCCTATAGGCTGGATCTTCCCAGTCGTCTCAAATTTCATCCAGTTTTCCATGTTGCCTTCTTGAAACCGTATGTTGAGGACCCGGAGGACCCTAACAGATACGTTCGGCGTCGGGCTCCTCCAACAATCAGGAAGGAATTCATAGAAATAGCTGAAGCTATCCTTGACCACAAGACTGAAGGAATGAGTAAGAAAAATAGAAGAACTCATTACCTAGTCAAGTGAAAAGGGAAAACACTAAAAGGAAGCCACTTGGGAGAAAGAGACGACATTGTGGCAGTTTGAGGATCTCATCAAGCAATACCATGCCTCTATTCCAACGAAGTCGTTGGATATTTTAGGTGGGGGTGACTTGTCACACCCTAATTGACTTGGGTGTAAATGGCCGGTCTTAGTGGCATCTTGCACCAAGGCATGCCAGAAATTGGAATCAAAGGTGACGCGGTTAAGTGGTTCGACAGATTGGGGCGAACCAAGACAGCATGAGACCACCCGGTTGAGTATGACAGCATGGGTGGGCTCAATTGAAGCAATGTGGGTGCAGAGCTTCGGATTGCATGGCATGGGTTGAACCCAGCATGCACATTGGTTCGAGTAGTAAGGTTGACTGGTGAATGTGGGCACATGACTGCTGAATGTGGGCACCTGATTGACACATGACTGCTCAATGCATGTGACCAGGAGGATGTGGGCGGTTATGATGCTGAGACTCAATCAAGGCAGTTGCTGAGGCAGTTCTGGATGTCCCCAGTCTGAATCCAGTCTAGATGCATGCTGATGAAGGGGCAGTTCCACAGCAGTTACTTGAAGTGGTGGAACTGCTTGCCAGGTGTTGCACAGAGACCAAGTCTACTAGTCCAGTATGCTATGGAATAGCAACAACGTGGGTAACTACCCCTTGGCAGATGAGGGTGTCATCTGCCTTCCTCTTGTATAAATAGAGGTGCTTGAGCATTCTGGAGAGGAGAGAGTGTTCTGGCTTTTGAGAGTCCTTGTAAATTGTTGAGTTTAATATATAAGGTTTGAGAGTGTTGTCCCAGTAGATTCGTGTGCGCCTTCTGTATGAGTTTTTGTCCCTTATTCTTGAGTTGAATGTGGCTGGTTGTAATAGCAACGCCTTCACATGTAGCCTCAAAAGAAAAACGAAAGTTACCCTGTGACACTAACAGATATAAGCAAGTCTAACTTATTTGTTTAACGTCATTCTTTTGTTATTTTGAAGAGTTAATCCCAAAAATTTCTCTTACTCACTATTTTTGGCAAGTGAGGCTCCCTCATTATTTGCTCTTCTAAGCAAAATTTGATGGTTAATCTTCTTGTGTGTTGGCTTTATTGTCTTTTCTCCATCCAAAACCCCTCCCCTTCCCTTTAATTATATTGGGTCTCAATCACTGATGAGATCGCGAGAATTTTGAAGTTATAGACCTCAAAAGCTTCAATCAGAAAGAGAAATGCAAAGAAAGACGAAGAAGCCAAAGTCTTCGAAGTCAAAGGGCAGGAAACTTCCACCCATAATAGAGGGTGGAGGTGCAAGAACCCATGAGTGAATAATGTAGGATTTTAAAATTAACAATAAGAATTAATTGCACCGGAGGTCTCCATCCATAGCTAGAAGTGGTATACTCTCATGGAGGGTAGAGGTGCAAAAACCCATATGAGTGAATAACGTAGGATTTTAAAATTAACAATAAGAGTTAATTGCACTGGAAGTTTTCAATATGTGAAGTTTGTCTCATTTTAGTTTCTAATGTTTTAATTTCATCATTTTAGTCTTTGAAATATTGAATATATTTTTATTTGGTACTTCAAGGCTTCAAGCAGACAGCGTCCAGATTGCTAACGATTTTTTATCATAAATTTATGACATAATACTTGATTATGGACAAAAAAATAATTTGGATAACTTTTGATCAAATTTTTACTCATATTTTAGTTAAATAGCTATTTAAATTACATAATTTTGATCATAAGTTATTCAAATTTTGGTCAAAAATCACTCATATTATACATTTTTTTTATCAAAAGCTATCAAAATTATTTTTTTATCTATATTCAGGTATTACGTTATAAGTTTATGATAACAAATTGTTAGCATTCTGGACATTGTCTGCTTGAAAAACTATATAAAAACACTAGTAATCAAACACTTTGCAATTTAAAAAAATTCTTCAATTTAAAATAAATTTTTTTTCTTCATTTTTTTTAATTAAAGAAATTAAAATCAATATAATCCATTCTATTTTTTTTAAAAAAATTGTAATTTTTTTTTATAAATAGTAACCCATAAAAATCTCAACCTGTCTACAATGACATCAATTGCATCATTTTCTAATACAAACTATTCAATCTCTCAAAACACAAATTATTGCATAACCAATTTCAAGAATAAATTACTCAATCTAACTCAAAAATAACATCAAATTTTAATAAATACATTATAGAAGCTAAAATCTCATTTATATAATAATAACGAAAGTTATAGACACATTATACATGCAAGTCCAACCAAAGACCTAAATCTACATAAATAAGAATTCTTTGATTCGAATATTTTACATTTTAAAGCATCAACCAATAATGAAATTGCAACCCTTCCAATAACTCTTATTATCGATCCCTCCATGTAGCCCACTACAATTTGTGGTTTTATTAATCCCTCTATGATCCCAATCGCATTACCCACAAAATAAAATTCAGTACTCATTGTGGATCGTCGGATCATTATTTATGAGATGATATGAACCGTCTTTTATGTTGAAATTACATTATCCGTTGGATATGTTTATATGTTGTCTCAAAATGATCTGGACCTCTCTTTGTCTTCAAAATTCAAACTCAGCTCTACTTTATTATATAGATATTCAATATTGCAGATATCAAAATAATACAATTGAAATATTGGGAACCAAAATAAAATAAATCTCATACTTTAGAAATCTTTAGTGCAATTAACCTTAACAATAATATATCATGTAATTTGTCTTTTGAAGTTGTCCGATTTTATGACCAAAAAATAAAAGTGGCTGGGTTATTAACATTAGTAATAATGTGTAATTTATGATTTATAACTTAAATAAAATTAATTATTAATAAAAGTCGGAGTCAGAATTGGAGTCGGTGTTTTTTCAAAAACCCCTTCAATCTACGACTCAGGCGATGGCCTGATAGGCTACATGGTATTTTCAATTTAAATTATTGAAAGTTAGTTAAAATAGGTAATTAAGATAGAGAACGTAATTTGAGTAAACTTGTAAATATGATTCTCTAAAATAAAGAGTGTAATATATAAATATATTTTGAGTAGTTAAAATAGAGAGCTGCATTGAAATTGCTCTAAAGACAAACTTAAAAATCTGTTAAATGAGGAAGGAAACTAAAAGAATTTTTTGTCAAGTGCCTAATACCACTTTATTTTAACTATTTTGCGGCAACAAACTACTTTTTTCATTGACCCAAAAAACTTCACTACAACTACTTTTGAGGACCAATCTTCCTAAATAAATGAGATGTAGAAAAGGCAATCCAAATGCTTGCGCCATTTAATCAAAGCCAAATACTCGGACAAACATCATTTTACTCATTTTGGTTCATCAACAATGTCAGATTGACCATAAAATACGACTAAAAACAGGGACCAGGTGTTTATTCTTTATATACATAAATTCTTGATATTCAGAAATTTCTACATAACCTTGTATGGCCTCATGTAATGTGAATGACCAACTCTGTTAAGACATAACAAAAGGACTTTAATACCTTTTCTGCCTTCTTGTAGTTCTTCTCTTGCTTCTCCGATAAAATTTTTCAAATTCATCTTCAACACTCACCAGTGGAGCTAACAGAATTCTTCATTCCCTTCATCGGGACCTGATCACAGAAACTTTTGTTGCCTGTCAGGATTAAATCAAACAAATATTCAATCAATTGATGCAACTCCTAGGGTGGTTGGAGGCTGCAGCAATCTCGCCATCTTTCCGTGCTGCTTCAAAATATGAATTTGCCTTTCTTTTTTCCTTGATTTTTGGATTTATGTAAATTGATTGTATGGATTTATGTAGGAGTTGTACAGTTGTAGTTGATGGTGGAAAGTGGAGACGGTGGTGGTGGGTTTTCATTGCTGTTGAGGAGATGAAGAGGTAGGTGGTGGTGGTTCATTGGTGGCAGACGTTGGTGGTCGTGTGAGGAGATCAGGAGTTGGGTGGTTCATGACTTCGTAACATCAGATCAATCTGCATATGCTTTCTCAGACAGAAGTACAATGTTACACAAATGCAAGTTATTGCCACACTGTTGACTTCATAATCTCTTTAAGGCAACTCTAAATTTCTAATTTTGCCAATCATTCAAGTACTTCACATTTTCTCTTTCCTTGCCGTAGGATCCCCAATGCCGCATCATCACCCCCAGTTCTTCAGCAATAGCATTCGTCCAGACTTACCCACAGCTCAACCACTATGCAATCCATATCTTCTCAATGTTGAAGAAGGTAGTCATAAGTTATTTAGCATCAATCCCACATCCATGAAGTGTTTAGCATCAGGTTTACTGTCTCAAATTGGCAACCAAATCAACAGTTCACGAAATCACCTAGAGTAAGTAATCAAAGAACTCAACAAGAAGCCATCATGATCTCCAAAACTGGTAACCACAAGAAGGCAGCCAAATTAGATTCCTAAAACAGGCTTGTAGCAAACCAAATAAACATGCATTTCAGTCCTGCATAGAAAAAACATAGACAACTTCACAAACAGCACTGAAGAAAGGTCAAAGGATCCAAAATTTGACAACCATACAATTGTTATGAACATTAATTCTCTAAAAGGAATCAGAACAAATGCCATTTTGCAGCCTTGAATTGAGTTTGAAGTACATTTGCTCAATAGTTGCTGCCATGACTGCTCCAAACCTAGCGAATCAGTAATCAATTCATCATATCTACTGATCATAACAAATCATCAATTAATTCAATGTCCACCAATAACGGCAAAACCTTAAGTAAATAATTTTTATCGATGAAGACATTAACTAACTCACACCAAAAGTAATACAAATGGTTACAACAAACAAAAGTGCTAAAACTTCCAATACAAACACAATAGGATCAAAATGCTACAAAGGTGTCCCCTTTGAAAAACCATAGTTCTGTTAACCGCCAAGATAAGGCATTAAGGCACAGTACACTGATGTCTACTAACACCTCATTCCTATCAGAACAAAAAAGAAGATTCAGTTCAGCTTTTAAGAAAAAAATATGTAAACCAAACTAGAACATTCATTCCAGTGACTTGGGAACATCTGGCCCACATCACATAGCTCAACTTCATCACAAACCATAGATTATGAACCAATCGGCTTATATCAACCTCACATATATAATGTTGCAAAGATCTGTCCATCCTGTGATAACTTATCCTCTAATACACACCTCAACTAAATTCTAGCTTACAAATAATTCAAATGCACCCCCTTTCCCAATTTCAAGCAATATGCTCCAATTGATCCAATCACTATGCTTTACAGATCTTCTCAATTGCAAGTTCACTTCCCCAACATGTCACTATGCTCAAAAACCATAAAAAGAGGTTGCCCCTTACACAACCACAAACTACTGACAACCAAATCTTTTACACAGTAAATTATGAAAACCATCATCTCAGATTTAGCAAAACCAACCACAAGTAATTTAACACACCATCTTATCCAACCAAAGTATATAATCAGAGAGTAATAAAAGGACCCACCAAACAAGTGAGAACTTCCATACACTCAAATGCAAAGAAGCATATAAAGAATGAAAACATAAGAAAAATATTATAGCCAGCACGTAGATAAATATCATTGATCCAATCTCTTAAGAATGTAGATATCACCACTGTTAAGCAGACAATAAACTGATTGATTGGTTTGTATTCACAGTACAAAATAAAAAGTAATGACTACTGACACAAACAACTAATTTTACACCTAGAAACAACACTACGTAGAAAATCCACCAAATCCACCTAGCTAATAACTCCACCATCAAGTCCGCAATGTTCATCAATCAAATCTAATCCTCATCGGCAGAGGGCTTTGATGAACCACCGGCTTTCTTTGGCAGTAAAAGGTTGTGTATGTTGGGCATCACTCCACCGTTTGCAATTGTTACGTCTCCTAGTAGCTTACTCAGTTCTTCATCGTTCCTGACTGCCAATTGAATATGCCTAGGAACAATCCTAGTCTTCTTGTTGTCCCTCGCCGCATTTCCAGCCAATTCCAGCACCTGTAAAAACATAGTCAACCATTTTAGTACAATCATATCGAAAATCGAAATCCTAGAGTTTGGGGCTGTTGAAGAATCAATAAAATTTTAAACAAAAAGAAACAACGGCGTTAAGCACAAATTATGCGGACAACTACAAATAAACTTGAAACCCTAGAATTGGAAACCCTAACATCAGGGAGTCACTTAGAGGAAATAATGAAATTGGATGAAGAGAGAGAAATTAAGAAATTACTTCAGCGGCCAGGTATTCAAGGACGGCGGCGAGGTAGACGGGAGCTCCAGCGCCGACGCGTTCGGCATACTTGCCGGCTTTGAGAAACCTCGCAATACGTCCGACGGGGAATTGAAGACCGGCCTTGCTGCTACGAGATTGAGCCTTCTTTGAAGCTCCAGAACCTAGTGTTTTGCCTCTACCAGCCATTCCTGTAGTTGCAGAGAAATGGGATAACGAACTGAGAGAGAGACACAGAGAACCGGCAGAAAGAAACGCTGTGTTCGTTTAGATGTAAGAAAGAGGGTGGTGGGTTATATAGGGGGTTGGGTTTTGAAATTCGACCAATCTGGTTAAAGTACGCGGATCGAGGTTTTTGGCCGTCAGATGAGAAATGATAGAACGGTTGGATTTGTATTATAACTCTCACCGTTTGCAGCAGGCAGTTTAGGCCGGACCGGGCCAGATTTTTAGGCCCAAGCACTTTATGGTGCGGGGACAAGGGGTTCAACTAGCCAACAGGCCGGACTCGGGCCAGCATTCTAAATAATCTGAGACCACTCCGTGCCTAGTAGGGCCGGCCCTAATGGGTCTTCCTTGTTAAAGATATTTATTTTTTGGAAAAATTGTGAAAAGGTATACCCTTTCATACATATTTGTATAAAAGTATTTCAATATAAAATATTTGTGTATAAGTACCTTTATGTGTAAATATTTGGTAAAAATGTACACTTTTGCTGAATTAATATAGTAGTTATATTAAAGATTCAGTTTTCTAATTTTATGCTATATTTTTTTTGAATTTTAAATTACTTATTCATATGTGATTGACCAACTGTTTATTCAAACATTTCATACCGATTCCTCTATCATTCACTCTATTCCGTAATCGAATTTTCAAACATATTCCAGTTAGTTGCAATGAAAAAAGTGCATCAGGTATGTAGTCCTTATGTTTTTTTTTAAAAAAAAAATCATTACGATCTCTTAACGTCAATCATCATGTTCATGTGAGGATAAATATTAATTATGATGACTTAAATGGGGCAGATCGTAATAATCAAAATGATGATTATGATTCAGATGATGATTAGTTACCTTGCACAATAAATGTCACAGTGCTACAAGACAATGTTACACTGGTACTAAAAAATGTCACACTGCTACAAATCAAATTCACACTACTACAAATCAACGTCACATTACTGCAAGTCAATGTCACATTGCATACATTGACATGACGTATGACATAATGTAATAATCAAAATGATGATTCTGATTCAAATGATGATTTGCTGCCTCGCACGATAATGTCACAGTACTACTAGACAGTGTCACACTGGTACTAGAAAATGTTACACTGCTACAAACCAAATTCACACTACTGCAAGTTAATGTCACACTGTATATATTGACATGATGCATGTCACAATATATATGGCCTCTTTGTTTTTTTTTTTTGGCAAATGATCAAATACTTGGTGTGCATGTAGTACCAAGTACCAGAAGTAAAAAGGTAATTGACGAAAAAAAAAAAAGTAGATAAAATAAAAACGTTGGGAGAAACACAACGATCTTCTTCTTCAGTAATGAATTTCGATATGGTTGTCACCGTTTGATACCAATATTTTCCCTTATTCGCAGTGTACCAATCAAAAAATCCATCACTTATTCAAAGGAATTTTCACATCCTATTCAGCGATCAACATGAAGTTTTGAATCAACGAAACTTAAAGAATCCCTTAAGTTTCGGTTATGATTGTCCATTTCAATTCCTTAAGAGAATCAAAAAAACAGGCTTCACCTCTCTCTCTCTTTCTCTAAAATCTATTCATGGACTATATGCAAAGCCTATCTGGGATTGTTGATAGGTTTAAACTTCAAAGAGAGAAAGGGTGTTTGAATTAGAGAGAAGCAAGAAACTAGACAACACCGTCTTTATTTCTCTGTCTCTCTCTCTGTGGATTCTCAAGTGGGTCTTTGATATTTTTGATGGTTGAGATTTTCAGAGAGGAAAGGTTTTAGATACGTTAATGGTGGGGTTGGATTAGAAAAGGGGTGATAGTGTGAAGTTTGTTTTGGTGATCACTATGTCAAATTGCAACTTTTTCATTTCCTTTGAGGCGATTGCTTTCTATGATGTTGAAGATGGAGGAATTGGAATGAACAACCATAAAATCGAGAATAAGATCCCTTAAGTTTCTGTTGTGGAGACAAAAATATAATAATCAGTTCCATTTTACTGAAGGGGGTATTTTAGAGATTTGTTAGAGATATTGTACTTTTTGACTTATGTTTTTAAAAGTGGTACTTTTTGCCCTATAATTTCTAAAAAGGGTACCAGCCCCCTTAAAAACCCTTATTTTTTGTAGGGTTCTTTGAAAACCGGTACATCTAATTAGATTTATTTAATAAAAAGTACATAGAACAAAATGTTTTGAAAAAAAATACATAGCTAAGTTACGAAGACATAAATATCCATTTTAGGGTCATTTAATTCAAAATCTCTTATCTTTAATGCACCTTGATTCATGTGTGTTTGTTAATACATATAAATATGTATTTAATACACCTTGATTGATGTGTTTTTGTTAATACATGTAAATATGTATATATATATATATATATATATATATACATATATTTGTTGTTTAATCTCTTATCTAAATTTTGAATATGCGTATTTTTTTTTGAAAAGTGATTTTATTTTCAAATTATATTTAATGCACCTTAATTCAAGCGTTTTTTTTTTTGAAAAATTATTTTATTTTTAAATTAATTTAATATACGAATAATGTAATAGTATAACAAATACACAATAAGAAAAATAGTGTTCAGTAGTTTTGTGTATGTGGTTACAAATTCAAAACGGAGATGTATTATTTTGAATGAAATTATATGAAACTATATGTTTGACAAAATGTAATATTACAATATTTTGTGTAAATAAATTGTTACACTGTTATTGTTACACTATTATACTATTTGGATATTAAATTAATTTGAAAATAAAACTACTTTCCAAAAAAAAAAATACATGAATCAAGGTACATTAAAAGATAATTCAAAATTTAGATACGAGATTTAACAACAAGTATATACATACATACATACAAACATAAGTATTTATATAAGTGTATATATATAATTTATATTATATTTTAATGTGCATTAAAATATAATTTATATACATATATATTTTTATATATGTATTAAAGTTCTTCCATAAAATTAGGAGATGTTTAATGCACCACTTTTCAAAGAAAAATGGTGCATTAAATATACATGGATTAATAGAGGGCAAAAATGTCACAAAAAAATTAATAAAATTCAAATAATGTATTTAGATACAAATAAGTATCAAAATTAAGAACTTAATTACCTAATATTTTTTTCTATGTACTTTTTTAGAATTAAGTCTAATTGGATATACCTCTTTCCAATTTTTCCTTTTTTTTAGTACCCTTCGAAAAGCCGGTATATTAAAATAGACTTGATGATCAAAAAGTATATAGTGAAAAATATTTTATAAAAAAATTCACTTGTAATATAAAAAAACTTAAATACCCTTTTAATGTATAACAATTTTTCAAAACTCATAATAAATCATATTCATTACTTTCTGTCAATCTCTTTCTCATCCACTTATTACCCTTTTTTTTTTTTTGTAAATAGTGTCGGACTGCTGACTTTATTGGGCTTGGTACCAAACTCCTGTTTATTTTGGAGTGATTATCATCCCCGCATGGTATAATTTTGTTCTGAACTTCACTGCAGTACCAAAAAATAAATTCAGTATTGTACCTTTAACTTTTATCATTTTAATTTAATTGATATTTTAATAATTTTTTTGAGTTATTTTTATAATTAAAAAATTTATTATTTTTGTAAATATTTTTATTATCATTGAAGATATTTTTTAGTGGCATCAAACGAGACAAACTGCAACAATGATTGATGTCTTATTATTATAATTTTTTTGGGGGTATGAGGTATGGCCAAGGGGTAGTGACATCAATCCAATCAGTTTCACCGAACATTTGAGAATGACTCTAATGGTAGGTGTAATAGATCAAAACATTGTCACGTCAGACCAGAGTACACAAATGATTCAAAAAGATAAAATTTTTAAAAATAAATAGTATTATTAGACCAAAAACCATTAGTGTGGTAGGAGACAAATTAACCTTGAACCAAGTAGACAAAAATGCAATGGTCATCGACTTCTTATGGGGTCATGTGAATTGTCCAAAGTGCCAGATAGAAAATGAATCCTAAGACAAACATGTGCTTGCATTTAATGGTGGGGTGTGGCTCTTTTTGTCACGCCATCTCTATCTTTCCTAGTCTCATTCCTGGCCCATTATTTCCATCGGTGGTTTGTAATTTAGAAGCTTAAAGGACATGCAAATATGATGCCAATTTTAGTTGTGTGTTTTAAGAGATTCTCTTCAATATATTTTTTAAAATTGAAAGAAAAATTTATTTTTTTTGTTCAACTGTCAGGGTGTTTGCATCAGCTTACGTGCACTTCAACTTATTTTTTTCTTGATCTAATAAAAAATAGGCCGGAACTAATTGGTATTTATAAAATATAAATTTTATAATCGGACCCCAAAGAGTTGCCTCGACACGTATTTGAGGGTACATGAGTACTGCTTTTAGCGAGAAAATTTTCAATATTTATAAGACACTGTCATATGGTATTTACACTAAATAAAAAATTGCCACACAACACTTATTTGACAACTTCATAAATGATAGCAATTGATCAAAAATGTATAATATTTTATAATAATACTAGTTATTGTTTGTGTTCAAAGGCAGAGAGTAATAAAAAATGGTAAACAATAAATATATTTGTATTCATATTCAAAATCAAATCACAAACATAAAGAAGAAATAAAATAATTTAAGTATCAATTGCAGTGAGGGTGAGAGGTGGTGGGCGACAGTGGGAGTGGTGGTAGGTGGTAATGACTGTGGTAATGGTGGGGGTAGGGGTGGCGACGACGACGGTGGTGGTGACGGTAGAGGTGGTGGCGGTGGCAGCGGCGATGTAGTAGAGGTAGTGGTTAGACGGTTTCAAACACATTTTTAAAAAAAAAAAATATTTATGAAAAATAATTTCTAGAGTCACTCTAAACACACCCTTAGGGTTCTATTTTTTTCTGTTAAATTTAGGGTGTTAATATTAATCGTTTTAAAATAAAAGTTAAAGTGATTTTAATCGTGAATAACAAAAGTCATTTTGTTTATCTTTTGAAATTTAAATTGTAAACTACTTTATTATATAAATATTAACACATGACATTACCATGTGATGCTTTGTGAGCAGCGAAGCAAAATATACGAGATCTCAACATTAATTGCTCGTGATAAAATATAAATTGGGACGTCCTTAATAAAAGCTATGCTTGTAATTTTCCCTGGTGTTCAAATCACCAGTTATGTGTTAACTATACTTTTATTTAGGCAATAATTGATTAAAGTGAGAGGAGGGGGGGGGGGGAATTAATTGCTCGTGATAAAATATAAATTGGGACGTCCTTAATAAAAGCTATGCTTGTAATTTTCCCTGGTGTTCAAATCACCAGTTATGTGTTAACTATACTTTTATTTAGGCAATAATTGATTAAAGTGAGAGGGGGGGGGGGGGGGGGGGAATGATCGTCTGCAAAAGTTTGAAAAATCTTTCTTATTTAGGCAATGTTTGAATATTTCCAAACTAAACTTGAATGGAGAAGATTATGGAATCAATTTTTTTTTTATACCGTACCTCTAAATTTGACTAGTTTAATTGGTATTTTTATAAATTTTATGAGTCATTTTATAACAAAATAATTTAAAACTTTTTAGGGTAATTTATAATTTTTGTGGGTGTTTGTTAAGATTGATCGTATCGTACTATTAAAATAATAAAAATAGTTATCAACAAAATTATAAAAATACTCACAAAAATTATAAATAACGATATAATATTAAAATATTTGTTTTAGTATCATAGACTAATCCAGCTTGAATAGTTGGATGAATTTGGTGTCAGGATATAAATGGGAGGGATTTAAAGGGTAAATCATTCTAAATTGAAGTAAGAAATAATCATTCGATCATTTGTGATTGGATAGATGAATCTCTGTTGACTGAGTTTACTGCACTGCTGTGGAGATGAAACTTTGTCCCATACGGATTTTCTTTCACTGAATCACGAGGAAACCAGGGAAATTCTATTGGTTTTTGGGTCTAAGGGCTGTGCATCCAGCATCCTATGCCGTAACAGTAGATGTGTTATTACTAATAATATCTTTACTGTTAGCAATTAACAGTAGAGAAGCTTGACTCTTGCCTGAGTGATTTGGGGTGCTCATGCTATTTTTATAATGGGGGTACTTCTCTCATTGTAATCTGATCTGATGTTGTGAATCCTTAGACATGTTTAGGTAATTGAGTTTGATTCATGATAATTCAGATATCTCACGTTCAATTCATTTTTATAATTCCTAAGAGTCAATCACTCTTCTTCATTAGAGACATGTTTTAACTCAAATTAAGTCGCTGTAACAACTGCTGAATTCAAAGGAATAATCAATGTAAACTTGAATACTTGGCAGCAAAAAAAAAAAATGTTGTTGTGAGTAAATACAAATTCCTTGGTTTTATTTAAATCTTGTGTCCTATTAATAGGTCATGTAAAAAATTGTTTATATTTTGTCAAAATTTATTTAATTTATACATGACCTATATGTAATAATAGACAAGAATGCAGCATAATGAAAACATACAGGGTCAGAAACAACAACAGGAAAAAAGTGGGCTTGACTACAATATCAAAGAAATAAATTATTTTAATAAATTCGGAATCATACCTCTAATTATTATTATTTTAATAAATATTTTTATAATTTTTATAAGTCTTTTTACAATTAAAAAAATTATTATTTTTATGGATAATTTATTATTTTTGTGAATATTTTTATCACCGTTATAGGTGTTTTTACCACATTTGAGATAATTATTTTTATCATTTTTCTTTAGTACTAAAAATATTACTATATTCGTAGGTGTTTTTATTACATAATGCGTATTTTTATCATTTTTTTGGATATTTTTGTATCAGTTGTGATAATTTTTTTTTACCATTTTTTGGATGCAACAACGGCAATAAAATGATCCACAAATATAGTAAAAATTACCACAAATATAATAAATGAAAGTATTATACTTAATATTTTTTTTTTTTTGGGGTACCATGGTCAAATCCAAAGTTAGAATGTAGCAACAAAAATAGACTCTTGCACCATAGCAAGCAAAAGTAAACCATACGCCAAAGATGAGTGTAGGATGATAGGATGCAAGGACATTATTATTACTTAGGAATTTTTATGATCTCGATTGTGTCAATTAAACAAAATCTTTCAGACCCGTGATTCTTTGAATCTTTCCGTTCAAATGAGGTGACTTATAAAGTGCCATTCGATTCAATTCAGTGTCTATTTTCAAATTGTATACTTTTTTTTTTTAGAGGATATTCAGTCTCGACTATTTTTTGGAGTTTTAAGATTAGCCACCGGGTTAATATAAGGACATGTCTTATGAAAAATATAAGGGTGATTGACTTAAATATTAAATTTGAAACCTCTTAGTCAGATGACAGACTTAATCACCAAACCTACCAAAAGATTTTTGTATACTGTTGTTGTCATTTATTAGGGCCTCTGTTCATGGTTTCTATCAGGCTTCTTGTCACTTTGTCATGTTCCTCGCAAGCCCAAGATTCTCACTCTATTTGAATTACTGTATTTTTTTGGGGTCTGGGCATTAAGTCCTCTCTTCCTCTCTCTCTCTCTCTCATGGACACCCTTTTTAATAAAAAGCTCCAAAATGTTGCTTTTTTGATACTTGTGTTATCAAATAGCATACAATGATCTGGTAATTGAAAATTTTATATCTTTAATGGTAGTTTCTTGAAGAGTTTCGTTTGATTTTGAAATCGGGTATTATATGATTGATTGGCTTTTGAAAATGGAAATGAAGTGCAAAGGATATATTAAGCTTTGTTAATTGGATGTTTAGCTTCATTCTTCTGTTTCTCTGTGGTAAAGACGGAAAATGGCCATGTAAAGGAATAGACTTTCTGAATAAAGCTTGAACATTGGAGAAAAGTTGCTTTGCAGGGTATGAAGCATTGAAGACCCTGTGGTGAGTGAGAGGGGAAGAAATGCCTGAAGTTTGGATTTCTCTGAAAAGATCTTTGGACTGCAAATCAGAGCCATCAGATGTTCATGATCCAAAGGCCAGGAGACACTTGAGCAAAATCTTGAGAAGAAAAGCATGCAGGTCTGGTTGTTCAAGGTCCATAGCCAATCTTAAAGATGTCATTCATGGAAGCAGGACACACTTAGAAAAGCCTCCAAGTTGTAGTCCTAGATCCATAGGGAGCAGTGAATTCCTCAACCCAATAACCCATGAAGTGATTCTGAGCAATTCAAGGTGTGAGCTTAAAATCTCTGGTTTGGGTGGGTTCCAAGAACGGGTTGGTGGCAGCGGTGTTGGTGGTGGTGGCGGCGGCTCAACATTTTTGGGTACTTTAAGGCCTGGTACACCTGGCCCTGGGGGGCACCCTACAATGCACTATTTTAACCCTTCATTTAGAAGCTCAACCCCTCCTTCAAGAAAGACTGCTGGTCTTTTGGAACACAGAGCAGGCTATAGATTTGGTGGTTGTGCTATTTCTGGAGGTAGCAATGGTGTATCTTCAAAACCAAGGTGTTATATTGGGACAGATAGTAATGGTTTTTCTGCAATCACATGTCATAAGTGCGGAGAGCAGTTTGGGAAATGGGAAACTCTTGAAGCACATCATCTCTCCAAACATGCTAGTAAGAACCTCATTACCCTTCACTTTCCTAATACTTTAACCCTGTTTGCTATCTTTATTGTCGCTCTGAATCTGTATTTGATTGCCCTGTTTTCTCTTTTTGATTCTGCTTTTGTGTGTGTGTTGTCTCTTGGGGTGGTTGGGTAGAGGGAGGGGGAAGAGGGGGGGGGGGGGGGGTTCCTCTTATTTTGTATCAAAGCATATAGATTGAAGATACCCTGTAACTTTCTGCCAGCTGAAATGGTTGTCCTTTATTTCCTGTTAGTTTGAACCTCAATTCTTTATTCTGATGCAATTTTTCTTGTCCGATAGATTTCTTTCTCTCCTTAACTTACTCCTACACGACGCCCACTTCACCATTCTTGTAGAATTAAAACCTCCAAATTTCTCATTGTTGGTTCGCCATGACAGTTTATGGCTTACTCAAGTACTATGGGTACGTATCACAATTTACCAAATGTACATTGTATACTAATAAATTGGTATTTCTTCAATAACTGACCTTTAGTGGGCTAAGAATTTGGATTGATCAAAACCATTTTGGATTATTATAACTCTTGTTGGTTTGAATTTTAGTTGTGTTTCTCAGCAGCTGAATGTATGCTCTAATGAACAGTTACTGAACTTGTGGAGGGCGACTCGTCGAGGAAAATTGTTGAAATAATTTGCCGGTCAAGTTGGCTAAAGTCTGAGAGCCATTGTGGTCCAATTGAGAGGGTTTTTAAAGTTCACAACAGGCAAAAAACTCTTGCTCAGTTTGAAGAATATAGGGAAATGGTGAAGATCAAGGCCAGCAAACTCCCCAAGAAACACTCTCGTTGTCTTGCAGATGGGAATGAACTTCTAAGGTTCTATGGCACAACGGTGGCATGCTCTCTCGGGATGAATGGATGCTCAAGTCTCTGTGTATCTGACAAATGCTGTGTTTGTCGAATTCTAAGAAAAGGGTTTTCCACTAGGAAGGAACTCAAGGGTGGCATAGGAATTTTTACGACTTCAACAAGTGGAAAAGCTTTTGCATCTATAGAGATACATGAAGATGATCCATTCATAAGAAAAACTTTATTAGTCTGCAGAGTTATTGCAGGGAGAGTCCATCGGCCTATGGAGAACATACAAGAAATGGCTGGCCAGGTGGGGTTCGATTCATTGGCTGGGAAAGTTGGTCTTTATTCAAATTTTGAAGAGCTTTATTCGCTTAATCCTAGAGCTCTCCTTCCTTGCTTTGTGGTAATCTGCAAGCCCTAAGAAAAAAAAAACACTTGTTTTATTGTTAGTGTGAATATTTTTGTTTATGCTAGAGGCCTTTCCATAATTTTTGTTGAAGAAATATTGGTTCTTCTAGTCACTTGTCCATGGCTAAAATATTGTGCTTGTATCTGCGATTCCACAAGTTTGCGTCTGTCATTGTTTTGTGGACACCGATCACTTAGCATGAATCTGTATACTTTCTTCTTATGATAGAAATGTAATCCTCCCAGATTCCCAAATTATATACTGCAGGTATATATGAGACTTTCGGATTATATAAGAAATATCATCAAAAATCTGGGAAACCATTTGGAGTGGAACATCAAGACAATATTGAGAATGGCTAAGAGAAACTAATAGTGTTAGGTGGATGAATGTAAAGCTTTTCACTGGGGGGAAAAGTAAGGTTGTTTTGACTGATACATTGAGGTGAAATATATCAGTAGTTTCATGAACCATTCAGTTCTTATTGGTGTTAGTATTGGTAGTTATTAGAGGCCTGTGCATGGAATTGGGTTGCCTAATTGATGGTTACAGGTAAGTTTTAACAAATCTAGGTGAATGGTTTGGGTATGATTTGATATATATATATATATATTAGACGATTATAATTCTGAGATAATTAGATTTTGCCAAACAGATTTATATTTTGGAGGATGTGTACTTGCAACTTTACCACTTTCCGTAGACTGTAGCTTGATTCATTGTGAAAATGGCTTGTGGTCCTAGTTGGATGGTTATGTTTCAACATAAGGATAGTCCAAAACCAGAGGACCAGACCCGTCATATGCGCTCTGTCTTGGGCAAATTTTTCTTTTGAATCTTCCACTCTCATCCTCCTTTCCATTTGCTCTGTAAACTCTATTCTGCTCTTTAATTTTCAAGTTTGAAGTTCCTCCGAAGCTTGTTTTATCCTCGGGACCCTTTCTCTTTCCATATAGTAATGCAAAAATAGTCACTTCTAATGGTTCTTTTAAGGAATGAATGTTCAGGAAATTGAATGAAGCACAATTGCTAGTCTTGATGATGCCCTACAAGGTTGTTGATTTAAAGTGACTTGAAAACCAGCAGTTACTGTTAGTTTAGCGCGGGAATTAACGCATTCCGAGTCCTGCGCTGGCACCGGTCGCGCATCCATTCCGTTGGCAGTTGGTCCACACCATGTGAGAGTCGTTGTTTGCTATTAACTGCCAGAAGTGGATGAGAGAAAAACACTTCACCAAATTCAACTACATTGCAAGTCATTTAGCTTTCTTCCCATTAATAGCTGCTGACGGATATGTTAGAACCAATTTGACGAAGGCAACAAGCATTAGTTTCAAATGGAAGGTAGGGAGCCTCGACTTCCATGTAGACATTATTGCTTATAATCAAATCCATTCTTTGAAAAATGGATTTCTAGACTACAGCTTATAACTAAATTTCAGTGAATTTTTATTTAGATCTAGTGTTTTTTTCTCTCATTTTTTGCAGACATCATGCCAAAACACTGCCAGAGGTACTCTGCCTTTACCTCATGTGATAGTTACGATACGTGTCTTCGTCGCATGATTTGTGACACGTGTCTTCATTAGATTTAATCATACCTAGTTGTTTTGAACCCTTTCAAGGTCCTATATCTTTTCTTTGGTATCAAATTTCAATAAAGAGCTTTTCTTTTTCTTTTTGGTAAATAAATAAATTTCATTCATAAGAAGAACGAGTGTAACAAAAGCAAGGGGAAAAACACCAAAAACCAACTTGGAGTACAATAGCATAAACTGAAATCTAGCAAACTAGTTTGTAATAAAGCACTTTGACTTTACAAGCATTTTTAGACCCAGGAGCTAGGTCAGGATCTTTTAGGAGTGGAGCAACCTATAACTTATTAATAATTTAAAATCATAATGATGGTATTGTTTTCACAAAAATATTCATTAATAATATTTTCTTAAGTATATTTTCCTCAAAAGAATGCCAATACGAGGTGTGATTTGTACACATTAGCAATTTAGCCAAAAAAAACTTACTCTAAAGTCCTCCTAGCTTTTATACTAAAAAAAGATTAGGGCCCAATAATAAATTGAGTTTATACATTGATAAATTCAAACTTTCGACCATTCTATAAATATTTATATTATCCCTAATGAGTTTTCATATTTTAGAACCGTTGCAAGATAATTTTATTATCAATGACATTAGGAAATTTCCTCCTCAATATATGTAACCAAGTAATTATTTAACCATTGATCTCTCATTTGATTACGTGATTGATTCTTATTATGCTCATTGCGGAAAATACTTTTTTAATTGTTATAGTTGTAACTGACAAGGTCAATGCTAGTTTCACAATCAAATATATCAATGGATTTATAACATTTTTTTCGGTCTCAACTAATTTTTTTGCAAAACGACTAATTATTTTTACTTGTGAAAATTCATTGAAGCGCACATTAAGCATCTAAGTCTCGAGTAGATTCTCAATAACCACGAGCTCCGTTGTTGATTGAAGAGCTCAAATGATTAGGGAGAAATGTGATTCAATTGTCAAAGAGCCCTCGAATTGTTGAAGAACGGCAAATTGACAAGACGATATTTGAGATGGAGAAAAAAAAATGTCAAAGCACTGAAAGAAGACGAAAGGAGGACCGAGTCTTATAAAATTGCTTTTGACATATACAAAAGTAACCTACATACAATTGTTAAATTAGATAATTACCCATAATTTTTTTTATGGGATAAATATGAAATAAATTCTAAAATTTTTAAAATTATAATTACTTCCAAAAAATTTTCAAAATTCGGCAATTGCCACCATTGTACTACTGTCTAGATCAAATCCACTTTGGCACCCCTCAACATTTCAAACAAAACAGGCCAAGTCGTAATCGCCAGTCAGAATTATTAAGTTCATATGTTCAAAGAGCAATATGGATGTTGATAGAAAATCATTAATCTCAATCTAATACCTTCCCTTATCGTAGTAAATACAATCATAGAGTTTTTAAATTTGAAACTTTTGTTTTTCTTAATTTAAATTTTCCTAGTAATCTCTTCTGAACCATCAAATAGAGACTCTTAGAGATTGATTACGACCATGAAAACTCCTCTGTTGGTCCAGGTAGGGGCGACTAATATCGCTTTCAACCTACTTCCAACCAGATTCAACCATTTTTGTATAACTCAATTTAGAATAATTTAACATCAATCTTCTTTATTATAGAACAAAAGCATTTCAAGATCCAGTACCCTTCAGTTTCTAGTGCAGTGTTTGCTGGACATAAGTTACTAGTTTTCTGTTTTGGATATAAATTAAAATGATCTAGTACACTACATTGGAGCCCTTTCTCCAGCTCAAATTTTTTTAAAATGTTCAAAAATAATAAAAAAAAGGAAATACTGTGCGCATAATATTGTTAACTAGCTCATGTAAATATATATGGCTGCGAGTGGGAGTACTTGTGCTTCTTCGCTTGTTCAGGTAATCACCTCAAGTATGCTCAAAGCATTAATAAATTAATAAATCGCTTTCAACCTTTGGGATGTTATCATTGCTATATCTTCGGGCAGTCGGCACTTCCCTATAGGAATCACAAGTTAACAGGGTAATTCACTTGCTCTAATGTTTGTAAACACATTCATAGGAATCACAAGTTAACAGGGTAATTCACTTGCTCTAATGTTTGTAAACACATTCCCTGCTGAGTCAAACTTGGACGAGACTTACAAAGTACATATGAACCAATATTGTGAAGACGGTTACAACACAATGTCATCTTGTTCTATAGCACCATAATCGCATAAAGTGTTAAAGCAAACTACAAATCTGAAGCTCAATAATTAATCCATTGTGACCATCTCTAGTGGAGACTTTTCATTGGAAGGATAAGGATACGACTACAAATAGATTGACAAATGAAGATGGTAGTGACTATTATTGAGATAATCGAGAAATGGACATGAGAGTTTGAGAGAGATGATAGTAAGAGTAAGAGGGTTAAGATGCTGAGTCTCTATTCTCGAGATTGAGTATCGGCAAAAAAAAACCTAAATAGTCTTAATTTTATATGATTTTCAAAGACGTGGTTGTCATCATATCGGCCGTTTTTAACGGTTTAGCCAAAAGCTACCCGATTCAATGAGTCTTGGACGAGTTAACTACTTGAACAGTCTTTGAAGTCTAGTTCACTAGGTTTCGGTGTCAAACTGTTAGGCCAAGCTGAATTTTTAAACAAAGGAATAAAGTCTTAAAGAGAGCAAAAGATAAGAACAAAAAACTAAAGTAATATAATGATAGTGGGAGTGAGAAAAAGAGTTAGAGAGAGACGGTGAGATCGGAGGAAAAAATAGTGAAAAGAATTTGAGAGGAGTTGCTATTTTTAAAGCTTGAAGTTGTTACTTTTAAATTTTTTTAAGAAACTTTGTTATATTTTAGAATATTCTATAATGTTTTAAAACACATATAAAAATATTGTTACATTTTAGAGTTTCTATAAGATTTTAGATTAAATTTGTGAATTATATTGGACCTTTAACTTGATCTATTCAAAAGGCCTTAAAATGTGAAAGTGAACTCGGGGCTTAAAACTAATTTAGGGCTTTAGGCGACTATTTTAATGGTCGGACTTTAGGGTTAGTTCTATTGTACCTCATCTCATTCAAAGAATTGAAGTGTCTATACATCCCGTAATAATTTTAATCTTTACTCATCATTTACTACCGAGTTTTCATCAATGGAACTGATTAAGTGAAACAAATTGATAACTAGTCACGTGAGAATTAAAAGTAATATATGTTTTACTCTATATTTTATGCATTTTTTTAATTTTTTAAAAATAATGTGTAGACCGTAATAATATATTGTCATAGTAAAGATGTTCAATGTTACAACGTGGTGTCACATTATTATTTTTTTTTTTTGGTAATTTAGGCATCTAATATATATTAAACATTACATATGTGTTATTTCATACTCATTCTATCTGCGTGCAACTGTTCAATAGTATAATCCATAAGAATTGTAAATATACATAGATTATTATAACTAAGTACATGTACAGATTTGTACATTTGTTTGTCTCTCATCTCTTACTTGATCCGCACTTTTTTTTTAATTTTTTTATATGATCATACACTTGTTTACAAAGTTTAACTACTATTTTATGGATAAAATTGTGTTGCACAAATTACTGTCCAAATCTTATATTCTAAATGATGTGTCAAAATTTTATACATTGAATATTTGGTGAAGTTAGTGGACCCTACTAATTCAACCACCTTTGTTGATTTGGAATACAAAATATTGGCAATAATTTGTGCAGCATAACATTGCTCCTATTTTTTTGTGTTTTTTTAATCTGATAATACCTTTATTGACCGTTTTTTCTTTATTAATTAGTTTTTATTATGGATCATTTATGAGAATGAACAATTTTAATTAGCTGATGTTTTTGTGTTTAAATGAGAACAAAATCGAGCTTGAGAAAAATAGAAAATTTGTTTGATTTATTTTTATTTGTGGAAGAGAGAGATAATTATTATATTTTTTTATTGAAATTTTAAACATCTTTTGTCTTTTAATAAATGTGTATGCATGAGATGGACTGCACTTTTAAACTTAAATTTTATTTTGTTGATTTAATCTTTTAGTAAGTAGCACTCAGTAATGAATTCCGTTGTTAATTCGAATAGGGCCTTTAAAAATGATTGAAGAGCTCAATCGAATAATGCGATTCAATTGTCGAAGAGCTCAAGCCTTGAACTGTCGAAGAATGGCAAGTTGACATGATGTCGTTTGAGATGGAAAAAAAGTAAAAGTTCCAAGTCATAAAAGAATACGAAAAGGCGAAGGCCCGAGTAGTCTGGAGTGGTTTTATTGCTTATAAAATTGTTTTTGACATATACAAAATTAACGCATAGAGTTATTAAATTACATGATTATCCATAATTTTTTTGAAAACTTTTTTATTGGGGCAAATATGAAACAAATTCTAAAATTTTTAAGATTATAACTACTCCCAAAAAATTTTCAAAATTCCAGTGGGGCAATTGCTCCCATTGTAGATTCGCCACTGTCCAGACCACCTCCACTTTGGCACCTCTCAACATTTCAAACAAAACAGGCCAAGCTGTTTTCTCTTTCTAATGAATACCACTAAAACCCCAGCCGGAAGTCTTAGGTTCATATGTTCCATGAACAATATGGCTGTTAATAGAAGAAACATGACCTTTAATGGAAAGTAATCTCCATCTAATAGCTTCCCTTATTGTTGTGAATACAACAACAGAGTCTTTAGATTTGGAACTTTTCTTTTCCCTATTCTATTTTTTCTTTTGGTAATCCCTTCTGAACCATCAAATAGACCATTAGAGATTGATACACGAGTAAAGTCCACCTTGAAAACCCCTCTGCCGGTCCAGGTCGGGGGTGATTAATACCACTTTCAGCCTACCTCCAACGAGGCTAAACAGTTTCTGTACAGCTCAATTTAGAATAATGTAATGTCAATCTTCTCTATTAGAGACCAGAAGCATTTCAAGAAATAATACACGAGATTAAATCCTGGATTAAACCTCTCAACAAAAGCACTTGGAAATTGACAACATAGAACTACGCTTAGGCTGATCTTCTGATGTCCAATGAAGCATAGACATAGATGAGAAGCATGGTGGTCTGCACTTGTTTCTGAACATGGGCTATTCCTTAGGTTTAACTTGAAACTCATCACAATCTGAAAGCAACCCTGCTTGTGACCTGCATCAACCATAACCAACAACAGAGCCATCTATATGCTTCAACAAGCTGATTGCGCTTCACTTTCTGCTTTGCATACAATAAATATATGAGGGGAAAGAACAACTACTTTCCTGGATATTTGGATCAAGAATTGGGCAAACAAGAATCTGAAAGCATATGGAAAAAATGACAAGGGAGATTGAATTCTAGAGTCTGGATAAGTACATTAAGAGTGGGTGACTTGTTCTCCTAAGAAGCGGCAACTGCTTCTGTTGCTTTCTCTCTCTCTTTGATCACTTTTTTCCAGTCCTCTGCACTGTCGATGATTTCCCCAGTTTTTATTAGGTAACGAACCCGTTTTCCATTTTCTAGGGTTTTATGACCCACCCGGCTTGCCACATTCTGTTCTTTAGAGTACAGCATCACATTTGAGCTGTGAATGGGTGCTTCAATCTGGTAACAATAAATCAAGCATTAGTAATAGCTAAAAAACATGACCAAAAAAAGCAGCAGCTAAAAAACAACGAAAGCTAATATATAATTTAACTTTTCCTTCCTGTGCATAATATGTGCCCCTAGCCTCCAGGATACTCATAAAAGTAAGGAGAAACCCAACAGCCAAATTATTAGGAATATGCATAAAGTACTTCAGCAGTGTACACAACCTTGATAATCTGCCCTGGTTCACCCTCTTCCCTGCTCTTCATATGCTTGGTCTTCAAGTTAATTTCTTTGACTATCACAGAGCTATTATGCTTAAAAATCTTGGTAATCTCTCCGATTTTGCCCTTGTCGTGTCCAGATATGACTTTCACTGTATCTCCCAACTTAACATGCATTTTGTGTAGAATCGGGAGGCTGTTTGGCTTACATTTTATCCGTTCCCAGCGTTTAAGCTGCAAGCATAAGAACAACACAAACCATAATATGCCTCTGTAAAGTGCCCCATAACAACTATACCCCGTAAATAAACAGATCTTAAGAGGAAGATGCTGTTCTTGGCTCAGGGTTTTGATATAGCTCATGCAGATTACATCAGCCTGGAGCTAGATTTGGCGAGAGTACGGAGCTGGTCTGATGGCGTTAATATGAATCCAGATTGTTTTAGGTCATGACAATTCAAATAAAATCAAACCCACATTATTTATTTTATTCTAGAATGATTCCTTTATTGATAAAAAGAAGTGAAAGCATAGAAAGGAATATGTACAATAGATAGAAAAGGGAACCAGATACCAACCTTCACTACAATTGTACATGGCTTTTCTGTAGATTTCACCTGCATATAGACCATATTGAAAAGTGTTATCTAGTGAGAAAATTAATTATTATTTGATTTTGGCATCTGAAACGAATATAATTCAAGCAAGAAGATTCACATCATGTAATCAATGCTTAACTAGATAAGTACTACAAAAATGATAATTCAAAAAGTGAAGCTAGTTACATATTTAATAATCTCCAAACAAGAAGAAAGTTATATATTGACTATTATCACCAACAATAACTTCAAAGAAAAAAAAAGCAGCAGTTCAACAAATATATGTTACATTAGCAGTTTGCTATAAGTCTACGATTAAGAAATATAAAGTGGAATCTGCATGACAAAACTTGCCGCATCCAACACCAAACCCCCCCCCCCCCAAGTACAAAGATTTGGTTGTCCTACTATGCCATGCATAATAGAGAACTTCAAGATTAAGAAAACCTTGCTTGGTCTTGGGGCAAGTGTTAATCTACTCCCATACAATATTTACAAGAAACTAGGTTTAGGCGAACTTAAGCCTACAAGCAAAACTTTGCAACTAGCTAACTGATCCATTAAAATTCCAAGGAGTAGTTGAGGATGCACTTGTTCAGGTTGATAAATTTTATTTCTCTATAGATTTTATTATTCTAGAAACCCAACCTTTCATGCACACTGACACTCAGATTCTAGTCATTTTGGGCTAAACATTCCTTGCCATTTCTAATGCTCCAATTAATTGCAAGAATAGAGTAATAAAGCTATCTTTCGAAAATATGACCTTGGAACTCAACATTTTTAACATATCCAAACATCCAGGGGAAGAAGAAGACATGCATGAAGTCAATTGCATCGAGTCATTAACTGAAGAGTTGTTTAATAATGCAATCATTGATAGTGAGTTGGAAACCCGTGCACTTGACCAATTGTTGTTAGACTTTGAGTCTTTATTAGATAGCGAGTCATTATATTCTGTTGAGTCTTATGTAAATACTTTTTCTGTAGGGACAAGGGTCCCAATGTTTGAGGAGTTATCACCAAATGACACAATGCCTATTTCATCAAGTGTCATTACACCTAAACCTAAGTTGAAACCTCTCTCGACTGACTTAAAATATGTCGTCTTGAGGGAGGAAAAAAGTTATCTAGTGGTGATTTCTTCTCATTTGTCTAAGTCACAAGAATTGGAATTAATGAAGGTCCAAAAATGACATCAAAATGCAATTGGATGGACGATAGCTAACATCAAGAGAAGTCCTCTTGTTTGTACTCACTGTATATACTTGGAGGAGGACTCAAAATCCTTGCATGAACCTTAGTGGATGTTAAATCCACATCTGAAAGAAGTTATCAAGGTTAAAGTTCTTAAATTGCTAGATGCGGGTATTATTTACCCCATCTCTTATAGCAAGTGGGTAAGCCTGGCCCAGGTAGTACCCAAAAAGTCTGGTATCACGATTGTCAAAATAATGATAATGAGTTAGTCCCAACATGTACTGCCATTGGTTGATGTATGTCTACCAACTACTGTAAACTCAATTAAGCTACCAGAAAAGAGCATTTTCCCTTACCTTTTCTTGATTAAGTTTTAGAAAGGATTCTTGGTTATGTTTTTTACTATTTTTTGGATGGGTACTCTGGGCACAATCAAATTGAAATTGCATTAGATGATGAAGAGAAAACCACTTCGCATGTCCATTTAGTACTATTGCATATAAAAGAATATCATTTGGACTTTGTATTGCTCCTGCCATATTTCAAAGATGTATGTTAAGCATTTTCAGTGACATGATGGAGTGTTACTTGAAGGTTTTCATGGACGATTTTTTTTATATGGTGACTCATTTGAACTGTATCTCAACAACCTTGAAAAATTCCTCACATGGTGTGAGGAAACTAATCTTGTTTGGAACTGGGAGAAGTGTCACTTCAAGGTGACACAAGGGATTGTCTTAGGCCATATTGTCTCGTCGAAAGGAATCAAAGTTGATAAAGTTAAAATTGATATAATTGGCAACCTTCCACTGCCAAAGACAATAAAAGATGTTAGGTCATTGCTAGGTCATGTTGGGTGTTACAGGAGATTCATTAAGGACTTTAGTTCCATATGTAGGCTGATGTGTAATCTCCTATGTCAAGATATATCATTTGAGTGGAATGATGCTTGTCAAAGGGCTTTTGAGAAGTTTAAGGGCATTCTGATTGGTGCATGCATCATGCAGCCCCCTAACTAGTATTTACCCTTTGAACACTTGTGTGATGCTAGTGATTATGTTGTAAGTGTTGTTTTCGGACAATGGAAGGATAAGCAACGTATGTTATATACTACGTGAGCAAGACCTTGAATGATGCACAAATGAACTATTTCACAGCAGAAAAGAAGTTTCTTGTAGTAGTATTTACTTCGGATAAGTTCAGGTCGTATCTAGTTGGGTCCTCAATTATTATTTTTATTGACGATGTAGCCTTAATGTACTTGATCATGAAAAGGATGTCAAGCTACTCCTTCACCAATGGATGCTTTTACTAAAGAAAATTGATCTCATTATCAAATACAAGGAAGGAGTGGAGAATGTGGTGGCCAACCATCTTTCCAGGTTAAACTATGACAAGAAAGAAGAACCCTCACTAATCAAAGAGACTTTCTCTTATGAGCAACTTCTTGTCATCACTGAGGTACCATGGTATGTAGACATTGCCAGCTTTTTGGCTATAGGTACCATTCCTTTTGTCACGGGGTTAAATTTCTCACCAAATTTCTGCCTCGTGATGGCACTAAGATCCAACACTTAGTCT
>CAUOFW020002014.1:440509-453141 GCA_963454935.2 Ilex paraguariensis
ACACACAAGTTTGAAGCAATCATAAACTATAACGCATTGGTTGAATTAATACGGAATTTTGAATTACCTGTTGATGCGAACGATGATTGTTGAAGCAGTTACATGTTTCTCAGAAGCAAAAACAACAAAAAATGGAAATATTGCGAGAAAACAGATGGAAAGTATAATAGAACTTGGAGACGGAGATGTGGAAAGATGAGACGAAGAGAAAGGAATCTGGAGAGAAGAGTTGAGGGAAACAACGCCGGATACGATCTGTTTGGAGACTTTGGACTGCAAAAACACTTGGAGGGAGAGAGAGAGAAAACTTACTAAAATACAGAATAATGGAGTGCTTGTATTTCGTGAGTTTTTAAATTCCGTTGGTCGCCGTTTGTACGCGCGTGAGGAATAGTTCCTACAAGACATATTGACGAATAGGCCCCTACAGAACATCAATGTCCACCGCCCCTGAACTTTAGGAAATTGCGCAACTTCCCATGCTGTGCAACTTTGCCACCGCCCTTGTAATAGGTTTTTACAAAACTGCCTGAACTAATTGCCTAAATAGAAGCTTTTTTTTTTTCCAGTGTCCAGGCTTGTACCGATCACGTCTTCAAATTCAGAGACTATCACAAAAAATTCGACTCAAACTTATAAAATTATATATAAAATAATCAAATTATTTGAATTCAACTTAAAAATATAAATTTGACTGATTCGACTCGATTATTAAGTTTTAACACACCCACCATATGAAATCACCATCGTTGTTGGCTCTTACACACGTTCACCATCACCAGTCAATAGTTCACAAAATCACCACTCATGCGTATCCAAACTAAATTCGTCAAATTTCAACCCCTAATAAAAATAATGTTGATTATTAAGAAAATAAAAAATATCTTGTGATTTGGGTCTCGAGAAAATTCAAGGGGTTGGCCCATAGGAAGACGGCGACGGGTTGGTGTGTCAGTGTCACACCTGGTCGGGATAAGGGTAGATTAGGGTGGGGTTGATCAAAGGGTGTAGATTAATTTGGGTGGGGCCCCCTCTAGTTATTACGTGCATTAGTGCAGACAGGACCCATCAAGGACATGAGTTATTTAGCAATAAATTTAACAATAATATTATTTCAACCTAATTTATTATCCTAACTTATCATGATTATTTTATTAATGCAGCCCGTCATCTTATAAATAAGAAGTTTTAGGTTTAATATTTTTTATATTTTTTAAGAATCAACCACTCTTATTTTTTAAGAAATATATTCTTAAAACTAATTCTACGACAATTGACTCAAAGTTCGAGAAAGTACAATCAACATGAGTCTAAACATCTTATAACACAAAAGACAAAAAAGAGCATGTCTTAACAAATACCAAGTCCCTTGTCAATCTAACTGTTATGCGTAATTAAGTAAACAAATTAAGTGTAAATAGTATTTTCTCCGTTTTTAAATATCTGTTATTTTACATAATTTTTTTTGTTCCATAATATCTGTCGTTTTATAAAATCAAAGTATAATTAATATTTTTTCTTCCAAATTTACCCTTAATTTTTAAATGCATTAGATTAGGTGGAGGTTAAGTGTCTTTCATATTTTTTTCTTTCCCAATACATATTGAATAAGAATATTTTAATCTTGTGTAATTATTTTTTAATCATATTAGAGTTATTTAATAATTTCTTTAATCCCTGTGTAAAAACTTTAAACGATAGATATTTAAGAACGTACGGAGTATTACTCTAAATTGAGGGCCCACTAGAGAGGTTTTGGTGGTGACGTTTGATTAGTCGGACTAAATTGACGGTCACATGGTTGCACTACAAGACTTAAATGATCATAAAAGATGTTAGGTTCAATTCGAGACCTCTCAGCTATGGGGTTGTGACGATATTTAGTAAATTAAAGTAGTAGTTGATGTTGGCGGTTTTTAACAGGTTTGAAGAAAATGGCAATGGCAGTAATCAACTGTCAACTTAACCCACCAAATCTAAGATAAATATCAAAATATAAATATTAAAATTAACATAACAGATAAGGGGTTAGGAGTTAGGACAATGAAAGAAGGGCCCACGTTAGATCTAATTTAGTCATCGATTGAGGTGGTGACATGTTATTAAGATCATAGGTTTATAGCCTCATAAATTGGTCTTATCAGCCTATAATTCTACCATAATACTCATGTATATATATATTGAGATTGATTTGTCTTAATCGCGTTGACGAATTCCCCTTAAAAAATGCAGAAATAATGATAATAATAACTATGCCAAAGAGCCCCTCAGGATTAATTTCCCCTTGTTACAAGCTACTGTATTATAATTTAACATCTATCAAATTCTGAGATGCACTGGTTTTTTTTTTTCCCTTTTTTTTTATGTGCTGTGTTGGGCAGTGGGTCTGATTAAAATTTGTCATTCTCGAGGTGTTTTTTTTTTGTTACAATGTATTTAGATTTATGTTGACTATTTTTTNGGGTCTGATTAAAATTTGTCATTCTCGAGGTGTTTTTTTTTTGTTACAATGTATTTAGATTTATGTTGACTATTTTTTCGAATTTAATGATTGATCACCGTGGGTTGAGTTGGGTTAAATCATGTATCTAAAGAGTTAAGAGTAATTAGCTTTTAAGAGGTGTGAGAAGAAATCAAATCTAAAACTTCTAAATTATTAGTAAAAGTCAAATTCAACCACCGAACTCCCTAAGATTTTACGCTAGGTATTTGATTAGCACACAAAGATCATACATGAGTTGGACTTGGACCCAACACTGTGCATGGCATTCTATATAAATTTGAGACTCCATCGTGATCATGCAATGAGCACCAAGTCATTGCTCTAACTCAAATAAAAAAGCTTAAAAATATTGTACCTTTACGTTTTAGGCTCGAATTCTCAATTAATCGGAAATGGGTATCCGTGAATTTATCATACAAATATACAATGAACACTATGTCATCACTCTAACTCAAATAAAAAGGCTTAAAAATATTGTACCTTGAAGTTTTAGGCTCAAATTCTCAACTAATCAAAAATGGGTATTTGTGAATATCTGCAAGGCATACAAAACTCGTATTACAATTATATGCGATATATTCAAAATATACATGATATAATTTTTTATAACTTAAGAAAAGAAAATTCTTCGCAACATGAGAAGAAACTGAGGAAATTAATGAAATATTCAAATGAAAAATCTATTAGGCCAACTTGGATTACAACCTGAAGTTAATATTTTCAAGCTATAAGTTCAAGTCTTGCAATAGATACTTAATCGATCTTTATAGTTAACAAATGATTTAGGGAATTAAAAGAAACATAGTTGAGACGATTAACCATTGTAAGGAGAAAAACTGAATTGGAAGCTAGAGAGGCTAAAGCAGTCATTTTGTTAAAGGGTGGTTTCATATTCAATGTCAAACAAGTGAGAGAAGGGGACAATTTGGTGAGATTGGGCAAGATGTGTCAGTGAGAGTGAGAGAGAGAGAGAGAGACTTTATGGCAGAATGTTTGGACATTGTTTCTAAAAGTAGGACGAAGGACCCTAATGCGTGCAAACATAAAGCAATCTGACTGGCACTATTGCAAATTGGAACGGATGGCCCTTCCGCACGGCATTTTGAGAGTCAAAACAGCAGTTTTCGAATACAAATTCTTTTTGACCAATTGAGTTTTATAAATGCAGATATTTTAAATTTAAATTTTGATAATCCTTAAGATCAAGTTATAAGATATTTATCTCTCTTTAATAATCTAGTACCAACGTGGATGACCAATTTTTAATCGAATCGAAGAAGAAATTAGTCGAAGTGCGTATAAGTTAATTCACACATCTCTGACAATTGAATAAAAAAAAATATTAATTTTCACAAAATGCTATTAACCAAAGCAAGACTCAGATTTTTTTTTTTTTTTACTTCTCTTTATTTGTGGGTTCTATTGTACCTCGTTGGGGCTTTATCTACATCGTTCTCTCTACTAGATGCATTATTTTGAAGTTTTAAAAATTAATTCTTCACTATAATAATGATCCACAGTATATACCAAAAAATATAAATCACCTTTCTATCTCTAGTCCAGTAAGAAATTACACTATGAAGTGGTTTGGGGTGGGTGGGGAGGGGTTATTGATTATTGCTTAAACGGTCATATTAAGTCCAAAAAGAAGGAGGAAAGTGAAAAGTGGGCAAACGGTAGCGTCTCTCTGTCACTACCCTACCAAAGGAAACACCCATGAAGGACATTATAGATTTTTTATTTATTGAGAAATTAATAGAAAAATAAGAGTGGATGCACCAAAGCCCATATATATATATGTCAAAAGCCGAATGGATGCAAACAAGTATAGGAACAACACAACAAGAGTTTGTGTACACTTTTGTCCATTACAAACAAATGAGTGAAGATAAATTCTTTATTAATTATTCATGTTTTCTTATATTTTGCCAAAATGAATGTGACTATTGGAATTAATTGTCCTCGTTCAGATAGATGGGACAACCAAGAGTAATGTAGTTATCGATTCCTAATACTATGCCTAAAATTCAAATAATTAGGTAGTGTTATACTGATTAAAAAATAATACTACTAAATCACTATTAATATACTATAATAGGATTTGAACTTCATTCGGTTGATTTTTTTTTTTTTTTTCAATTTTCTTCGATGATCAATACCCTCATGAATTAAAGTAATATACATTATATATAGGTTAATTCCCTATAAATACAAGGTGAATGGTCGATTGCATAGTAGAATCGGAAAAAAAAATATTTCATGATCTAGTTAACTGTGGAGANATATAGGTTAATTCCCTATAAATACAAGGTGAATGGTCGATTGCATAGTAGAATCGAAAAAGAAAAATATTTCATGATCTAGTTAACTGTGGATACCATGATAAAGAGAATGCAAGCTATAGAAGATGTTGCGTGAATGGGACCTCTCAACAATCGACCCCCATCCTTGTGTGTATCCATTGATTGACCTCACATTAACTCGGGGACAAAGATACTATTACTAATATATGGTTGTCCATATGAGTTTGTGATCCAAGGGCTTGTGAAAGACATCGTGGCAGCATTAGCATGTGCATTTGTTCCCCTCTAGTCTCTCTCCACTCTCTACCTTCCAAGTTGGATGAGGCTTAAAGTAGGCCCACACAAACCTATTCCCTTATCTTGGTCTTGTACCAAAGCCCAAATCAAAACCCAAACCNCACTCTCTACCTTCCAAGTTGGATGAGGCTTAAAGTAGGCCCACACAAACCTATTCCCTTATCTTGGTCTTGTACCAAAGCCCAAATCAAAATCCAAACCCAAACCCAAACCCAAGCCCAATCCTAATCCCAAGCCCAAGCTCATTAACATTATACTCAATTGGCAAACCAAGGATGATTTTCCACATGTTTGGGATGGTACGGTAGTGTCGTCGGATTCAGATCTCCTCCGGTATAATTTCTCTTCAATTCTTTTATTAACAAATTAGTTATTATTTGTGCATAAAGGCACAAAGTAATAAAAATGATAAATAATAAACATATTTGTATTCATATCTAAAATTAAATCACAAACATAGAGAAGAGATCAAATAATTTAAGCATCGGTTTATAGTAGGCGTGAGAGGTGGTGGGTGGTAGGAGATGATGATGGTTGTGGTGAATGGCAATAATTGTGATGGTGACGACGACGGCGATAGTGGTGATGATGACAGTGGGGGCAAGGGCGGTGGTGGTCGTGGTGGCGGCCGTAGTGGCAGCGATAGTGGCGGTGATAGTAGCAGTGGGAACAATGGCGGCAGGGGTGGTGGTGGTTGCAATGGGAGTGATGGCGGCGGAGGCGACAGTGGAGGTGGTGGCGACGATAATGACAGTGGTGGTGGTAGAGATAATGGTGAAGCGGTTTTAAACACTATTTTTTAAAAAAATATTTAAAAAAATTAATTTTTAGAAATACTTTTAAAAAGTTAGTCAAAACACACCCTTATATACCTATTTTTTCTATTAAATTTAGGGTGTTAATATTAGCTGTTAGATTAAATTTAAAGTAAAATTTAAAACGATTTCAACCGCGAATAGTAAAAGTTATTTTGTTTATCTTTTAAGATTTGAATTATAAGCTACTTTATTATATAAATTATTTATTCTTAATAAGTGAGAAACTCATTTGTATACGATGGATCCCACTTCAATGCATGATAGATAATTCACCAAATTTTTTTTTTTTTTGAAAGAAAAGTGTATTAGAAAGAATCTAAATTGGGANTTCACTTATAAATAATTCGTCCCTCATACATCTATATAATAAAATATAATACAATTCAAATTTCAAAAAATAAACAAAGTGACTTTTGTTATTCATAGTTGAAATTTTTTTAAATTTTACTTTAAAGTTAATCTGACGGCTAATATTAAAACTCAAATTTAATAGGAAAAATAGGTACATAAAGGTGTGTTTAGAATGATTTTTTAAAAATATTTTTAAAAATTATTTTTCATTAGTAATTTAAAAAAAATAATTTTTGAAATTGTCACATCAGTATCTCTATCATTACCACCCCCAACGCTCAATCACCATCACCACTACCACCACCACTACTACTACCATCACCATTTCTCCCACCCCTCCCATCATCACTGTCGTCACCCTACTATACCCACCACCTCACCACCTTACCAATATTATCGCTGCCACCACCATCGCCACTTTCATTACCACTATAACTACTACCACCCACCATCATTACTACCATTGTCACCATCGTCTCACCACTACCATCACTTCCATCGCCCCACCACCACCACTGTCGCACCCTACCATCATCACCACTTGTTGTCGTATCTTACCACTACTACTATTGTCCCACTATCACCCCCTACCACTCCCACCACCCCCATGTCCATCACAACTACCCCCACCATCGCCAACCCATCACGACCACCTCCATCATCGCCACTGCCCCACTGCCACCATCGCTACCCTCCATCAATTGCTATCATCGTCGTCCATGACCATCACCCACCATCATTGTCATCTTATTATCATATTTATTATCTTTACCAACATCATCTCACTACTACCGTCGTTCACCGTCAGCACCCACCACCACCCATCGCCACTAGCCAGTATCACCTATCCCACCACACCTACCACCACCACCTGTCATCACCCACCACTGCAGTCATCCACTGTTACCTACCCCCACCACGTTTATCACTGTTGTCATTCGCCACCACTTATCACATTGTCGTCTAGAAGTACTGATCGTCGTCCATCACCACCATCATGACTGCCTATCATTGCCATTGTCATCCCACCACGACCACTGCCAACCACTATCACCGTCGTCCACCACCACCCACACCCACCACCACTTTCGTTGCCACCCACGACTGTCACTATTATCATCGTCACTTAAAACTCATGACCATTATCACTATTGTCACCCACGGCTACTACCACCACTTCGATTGTCGTCTTACCCACCACAACCATCACCGTCTCTCATCATCACCATTGTCAACCACCACTATTATCATTGCCCACCGTTATTACAATCGGAGCTTAAATTTCTCTATCTTTCCTTTATATTTATGATTTGATTTTGGGTATGAATACAAATATATTAACAATTTTTTTTATTTTTCTGTGTCTTTAGGCACTGAGAATAATTTGTATTAAATAAGTTATTGTTGAGTGAAAGTACAATAAAAAAAATCTAAATATTCATTTCATTTAGTGTGCAAAATTTAATATTAAATTTGATGCGCGTGTGCCATGCCATTTGATAGGAGTATTATGGTGAATTGTTTTAATGAGGGTACCAATATTGTTGCTCAATTATTACACATAACAATATCAAATTAGGCAATCAATTTGGACAAATATTGTGTGTAACAGTTACATCATGTTAATGTTATGTGTAATGGAGCCCTGTGAGATGAAGTCTCATGCACGATTTTGAATGAGAGAAAGAAGTGAGAAATCTTATTTTCGACTCTGACTCTCTCACTCCAATCATTAGTTTTCTTTCTATTACTTCGCAAGTAGCTGCTTCGATTTCAACCAATTACTATATAGACATATAGAGATAGTTATTTGAAGGAGTGGTCCTTTTTATCTAATCATTAAGTTTTCATTGAATGATTTCATCATTTAATAATACTGATGTGGTATAATCATTATACTAAATATTTACTCATTTTAGACTTTTATTGTGCATTGTTTCGGGTTTTCTTCGTCTTATTAGGCGTACGGTTTGAAATTCAGGTCGCTTGATGCCCAACCATTTCAGTCAAAAAGTTTAGTTGTTCCTGCATTTTGTCAAAGGAATGGGTTAATCTGTTAGAGCCAGAGTCAGAACCAGAGCCAGAACCCATGAACCAATTCCTTTCACCTGAGCTCTTTTGTCTCTATTGAATTGTCCTGTCGATTGTTGTCTTTGTCGATGGCCAAGGGGGGACCCATTGTGAGGGGAAAACGTTTCATTGTATGTATAAGGACAGAGACCATACCAAAATGCCTCACATTGTCAGAATAACAACACTTCCTCCTAGTTCCTACCACCACTAGTTCCTACCACCACCTTTCTCACTTCTCATTTCCCATGTGCTTCTTTGCTTTTTCTATTTTTTAAAAAAGTCGACAAAATCGAAAAATCATATGATCCGATTTGTTTGTTTATGTTACAAGTGATACGATTTGATCCTAGATTATATGATTTTTATCGTACAATCATATGATTTTTTAAATACAACCTGAACACTGACGTAATAAAATATTATTTTATTTAAAGCCTTCAAAATTGATATTGCAAAACACGTGTCTGTGTTTGTCATAACATTGAAAAGCAAAATTTAACTGGGTCCACGTGTCCTTTTAACGATACTCTTTTACTTTCCAAAAAAATAAAGTGTTGCTTTGTAGTATGCACAAACGAAATTTTTTCTGTTTTCCCTCGAACCATTGTCGAGTGGCAACGNTTGTGCGTCGGAGGAACATGTTTTTTAAAAAGAGTAATATTATAAGGATCTTATTTGGAGACATAATTTGGAGACTTAATGATGTGGCTTCAATGCAACCATTAGATTAATTGTGAGTTTCAATGTTAGATGAAGCCCACAACTAATCCAAATGGTTGTATTGAATTAGATCCCTAAATTAGGTCTCAAAATTAAGTTGAAATAGCTTTTTTTTAANGTGTAACAGTTACATCATGTTAATGTTATGTGTAATGGAGCCCTGTGAGATGAAGTCTCATGCATGATTTTGAATGAGAGAAAGAAGTGAGAAATCTTATTTTCGACTCTAACTCTCTCACTCCAATCATTAGTTTTCTTTCTATTACTTCGCAAGTAGCTGCTTCGATTTCAACCAATTACTATGTAGACATAGAGATAGTTATTTGAAGGAGTGGTCCTTTTTATCTAATCATTAAGTTTTCATTGAATGATTTCATCATTTAATAATACTGATGTGGTATAATCATTATACTAAATATTTACTCATTTTAGACTTTTATTGTGCATTGTTTCGGGTTTTCTTCGTCTTATTAGGCGTACGGTTTGAAATTCAGGTCGCTTGATGCCCAACCATTTCAGTCAAAAAGTTTAGTTGTTCCTGCATTTTGTCAAAGGAATGGGTTAATCTGTTAGAGCCAGAGTCAGAACCAGAGCCAGAACCCATGAACCAATTCCTTTCACCTGAGCTCTTTGTCTCTATTGAATTGTCCTGTCGATTGTTGTCTTTGTCGATGGCCAAGGGGGGGACCCATTGTGAGGGGAAAACGTTTCATTGTATGTATAAGGACAGAGACCATACCAAAATGCCTCACATTGTCAGAATAACAACACTTCCTCCTAGTTCCTACCACCACCTTTCTCACTTCTCATTTCCCATGTGCTTCTTTGTTTTTTCTACTTTTTAAAAAAGTCAACAAAATCGAAAAATCATATGATCCGATTTGTTTGTTTATGTTACAAGTGATAAGATTTGATCCTAGATTATATGATTTTTATCGTACAATCATATGATTTTTCAAATACAATCTGAACACTGACGTAATAAAATATTATTTTATTTAATGTCTTCAAAATTGATATTGCAAAACACGTGTCTGTGTTTGTCATAACATTCAAAAGCAAAATTTAACTGGGTCCACGTGTCCTTTTAACGTTACTCTTTTACTTTCCAAAAAAATAAAGTGTTGCTCTGTAGTATGCACAAACGAAATTTTTTCTGTTTTCCTTCGAACCATTGTCGAGTGGCAATGACTTTCCTCCCTCAATGATATTTGAGTTCGACGTTTTATAGCTATAATAGTTCGATAGGGTTAAAGCTATTCTTTAGAGTCCAAAATACAAAGTAAAATTTTAGTTTCATGATACTGAAGAACAATATTTATTCATGGATCGGGGCTGAGCCAAAAAAAATCTTCTAAGATGAGAACTATAATAATTTTTAATTTTTCTATCAATTAATAAAAATTTAGATGATACATTTTTAGATCTCTTCTCTATGTTAGGGAAATTTCTTTGTTGTATTTCATTATATTTTACACTAAAATTTTCAATGGATATAAAAGATCCAAAAGCTGAAATACATCATGTAAACTAACAAATGAGCGATTTTTTCTTTCAATCTCTCTTTTTTAGGTGGTTGCCTGTTTTAGTCAAATTAAAGTAATCACATTAGATAAATATATTTATATTTCCATCGTTCTAATTCTAATTCATTATGAGATTATAAGTTGTGACATTAATTATCATGCCCTTGTAATTATTTTTATACAACAACAAATTAATCGTATTAATTTTTAATTAATTATAAAATGATCATAATATGTTTAAAACTTATTTAGGAATGTTTGTAACATGGCGGAAGCATAACAAAAAGTTATTACCATTTACTTATGATTTCAATCTTAGTTATAATTTTTTCTCTTGTGAATTATTATTTCACTATTAAGGATATTAATTTGTTTATTAAAAAATAAATTATAATTGATTATAAAATATTTTAATTTGATGATGCATAAATTAATTTTCTACATCACCTCTCAAGTGACTAATAATAAAAACAGTAATTAAGTAGAAAGAGAGATAGGACAATAATTAATAATGGTGTAGTCAACGTGACTTACGTCTACTTTGAATGGTTAGGGTCACTAGGGGTACTTTATTATTTCGAAGAATGTAGGGAGAGCAGGAAGATACAAACTATGAGAGTTACAAAGATGTGCTCGATTGAGTGTGATATCTCCCAAGTGTTGGCGAGGCTTATAACTTATAGTTGCCTCATAATAGATTGTGGTGAATTATTAATAACTAAGTGACTAATTTGGTAGAGTTAGTGCCATTTTTCTCAACGAATGAGGTAGTTACGATGCTCTCAATAAGATTCGATCAAATGATGACGTGAAAGTTGACTCTTTCCAAGGCAATGCGAATGAGGCTCTCGGATGACCTTGCTTACTCTCTTAGCGGGCTTGATTAAGCGTAGACCGTTTGAATTGAATATTGAATCTTTATAAATTAAATTCTTAATTTGAACCAGGCTCGTAGCATGAATTAGGCCATTGGACCAGGTCCATCATGATCGATTATAAATTAGTAATTCAATTTTGTTTTGTGCGTCGGAGGAACATGTTTTTTAAAAAGAGTAATATTATAAGGATCTTATTTAGAGACATAATTTGGAGACTTAATGATGTGGCTTCAATGCAATCATTAGATTAATTGTGAGTTTCAATGTTAGATGGAGCCCACAACTAATCCAAATGGTTGTATTGAATTAGATCCCTAAATTAGGTCTCAAAATTAAGTCGAAATAGCTTTTTTTTTTANTCTAGACAGGCTGCATAGTGGATGGCGTTCAGAGACTTTCAAGACCCTACACTATTCCCTCACACTCTCTTTGATATGAACCCACAAACGAATTTAAGAACCCACAGGCAAATTGATTGAAGACTGCCCAATAAAGTTCACAAATCAGATTATAAGAACCAAGAACCCTAGACCCAATGTTTGCAAGAAACGAGAACCCAAGGTTAAAAGTTCAAAGAGAAAGACGCCACACTCAAGATTGCGTGATAAGTCAATGAACGCCACAGGAAAGATTAATTCTTGATAACTTCTTGAAATAGTTCTTGGAAGAACAATAAGGTAGAAACCTCACAATACTTATAAAAAATATTATGTCTTTTATAATGCTTTGAATGCTTATTTATAGGTTGGTTATTACAAAGAAAACTTCCTAAAATAGCTTATCTTATTTAAGAAATATCTCTTACTTGTGGATAAAGAAATATCTCTTACTTGTGGGTAAAGAAATATCTCTTACTTGTTAGTAAGGAAATAACTCTTACTTTTCTAAACTCTTACTTTCCTAAAAGGGAAAAACACAATCAGCCCTTTAATATGCTGATCACATGCCTTATTAAACAAGGAAAGTCTTTCTTTCCTAAAAAGAATAACTCACACGCCTAAATAGATAAGGAAAGTCTTACAATCAGACCAATTTTAACACATGCCAATTTTATGGTTAGCCTTTGCCGGAATCTTCTAGAACTTGAATCATGTTGATGGATCTTTGTTTTCCTAGTGGATCATGCTCCATGCTTGAACTTCCACAATCCTTTTTGCTATTGC
>CAUOFW020002014.1:453172-481310 GCA_963454935.2 Ilex paraguariensis
TGTCCATTTTGCGATATAATTCGAACGTGTGGGGTGGTCGGCGGCGAGTCCAACTGTTTAAAATCACCGTCACTCATTCCGTTCCCAAACCCGTACACGGATAGTCAGACGTCGCCGTTACCGTTATCCCATGAAGCTTCCGTCAACCATACCCCAACTCGTTATATAAATCTTCGAAGCTTAGTTACCTTCTTCTTTCGAAGTTCTCTGTAACCACCAACGCTTGAAGTCTCTGCTCATCGATACAATTATCTTACGATATCTATCGACGAAGACTCAAAAACCCAAGTTCTGGTTTGTCGAGAGATAAACCTAAGGTACTTCAATCTCTTTAGTTTGAGCTTTGAGCTATAGTTTCATCTATAATTGTTAGGGTTTTGGCTACGTTTTTGTGGGTTGAGTTGTTTCTCTTGTTTGGTAAATTTTGTTTTATTTTTTCTTCAAGAATAAGGAAAGAAGAATTGCTTTGTCATTTCCGTCTATTAGTGGTGAATTTTTTTGATTAGGACAGTCAAAGAGTTGAATTTTGCTCTGTTGATTTTTCTTTTTGACCGTTGGCTATGTTGATTACAACGATTCTATTTTCTGTGGTTCCAAACAATCTTAAAATGTAATAAGTTTTTAGATTTGTCTTCCCTATGTTCATTTTCTTGGCTCCCAAACAGAGCAGGGTTTAATGGGCTTTTTTTTTGGCCAACTGTTGGTTTTGTGGATGGAAAAAAAAAATCTCTTTTGAATTCATTCGTGGAGTTGGGTTGAATGACTGAGCTAAACAGAGATGTAATTTTTATCTTTTATTATAGGTCGATTTTTTTTTTTTTTTGTTGTAAATATGTAGCAGCTGCTGTTGAGCTTGGAAATTGTTCTCTGTTGGTACAATTAGGTAATCTTTGTGATAATTTAATTGCTGATATATCTAGTGTCTAGGATATGGAGTAAATTAAATCTTTTAGTTCGTCTCTGCAATGAAGAGAGAGAAATAATTTGTTAATTATGCTTCGTTTTCTTGCAATTTTACCTCCTTTACTATTGATCTATATTTTATTTTTATGTTTGTCCAGATTATTTCTTGTATTCGTCTAATTGATTATCGTTTTCACTTTGTTTGATTGGTCTTATGCTTTTTTGTTATTGAGATTCGGGTGCCCATTGTTTTTTCTTTCACTAGTAAATCCGTTTGGTTTTCATATTATTTGATTTTTTTCCGATATTGCACCAGCAAATATTTTCCATCGAAGATGTCCATTAATAGATCATTATCTTCCTCATTTTCCTGTGTTTGGTAGACTTTTGGACCAAAAAAAAAAAAGAAGAAAATATACATAAGCAGGCATGTGTATGGACTTGTATACACATTTCTCAAATAACAAACACAATGGCCAAAAGGATAAGCATATATTCAAATGAGTCTAATAATGTACATAGGTGTATACGTAGTGTTGTATTTACTTTATTATAAATATATATAACTGAGTATAATAATGTACATAAAACTGAACAAAATGAACTTATCTTTTCATCTGCATCTGTTTCAGGTTGATCCTTTAGAGTTCTGTTATTATTATCCAATAAAGAACCAGGACAATCCTTTCCTGAACCACCATGTTACATGGGACTTTGTTATCACATAGATAAACGGATGCTATTATTTTAACATGGATTCGGATCGGTGCTTCAGATATGGTGTGACTGGTGCAGACTTATCACAATCTTCTAATCCCACTGTGCCACCAACCCCTGTTAGATTGTTTGGCTCTTTGAAACTTGATTCAAGAAACTCGCCTAATTCGCCTTTTTTAAGTCATTTTGATTCTGAGACTCTTACGACTTTGAGTGACAGTCAGGACCAGTACAGTTCCTCTGAGAATCTTTCAGGAGCTAGCGCCTCCTGTAACTCTTCACTAGATTATAATCATCAGTTTCAAGCATTAGGACCTTTGCTGGACTGTCAGTTAGGCCCTTCGCTGGAGTTTCACCAAAAGAATCTACTGCTTTGTTCTGGTGATTCTACTTCTTTACAGCATGCACGTCATGATCACAACATAGAAAACACTCTGCCCGAGTTAGAGAGTGCTCNTAGGACCTTTGCTGGACTGTCAGTTAGGCCCTTCGCTGGAGTTTCACCAAAAGAATCTACTGCTTTGTTCTGGTGATTCTACTTCTTTACAGCATGCACGTCATGATCACAACATAGAAAACACACTGATGGGTCATGATGATGAAGAGGAAGGGATCATGCCGGATCCTTCATTAGGGGAAAATAAAGAGCCACAATCATCAGGTCCAAGGTCTACAGCCTGGAACCTGGAACATCAGGGGTCCCATGTGATGCAGTTTGATTATGTTTTGAGGCATGGTAAGTCAGGCGACAATGTTCTTACTGAGAAGCGTCGCAGACAGATGGAAGTAGCACATTTGCAGGTTTTCCCTTCTGGTGATCTTAAAAAATTGCTGATTGATTGTGCCAGAGCTCTGTATGACGATACACCGGATAATTTTGAGATATTAATTGAAAAGGCTCAGGGTGCTGTATCTATTAGTGGAGACCCTATCCAGCGTCTTGGTGCCTACATGGTGGAGGGGCTGGTGGCAAGAAAAGAGGCAACAGGCACTGCAATTTATCAGGCCCTTAGGTGTGCAAAGCCAGAAGGGAAGGACTTACTTTCGTACATGCATATCCTGTATGAAATATGCCCTTATTTAAAGTTTGGTTACATGGCCGCTAATGGTGCCATTGCTGAAGTCTGCAGGTGTGAAGATCGCATCCACATCATAGACTTTCAAATTGCTCAGGGGACCCAGTGGATAACTCTCTTACAAGCTCTAGCTGCTAGACCCAATGGGCCCCCTCATGTGCGGATCACAGGAATTGATGATCCAGTTTCTAAATATGCCCGTGGGGACAGTTTGGAGGCAGTAGGGAAAAGATTGGCGGTGATTTCTGAAAAATTCAATATCCCTGTTGAGTTTCATGCGGTGTCAGTTTTTGCTCCATATGTCACGAGGGATATGCTTGACATAAGGCCTGGTGAAGCTCTGGCTGTAAATTTCCCTCTGCAGCTCCACCACACCCCTGATGAGAGTGTTGATGTGAATAATCCAAGAGATGGGCTTCTGAGGATGGTGAAGTCACTTTCACCAATGGTGACCACTTTGGTAGAGCAAGAGTCAAACACAAACACAGCCCCTTTCTTACCTAGGTTCATAGAAACCCTTGAATACTACTTGGCTATTTTTGAGTCAATGGATGTGACCATGCCAAGGGACAGGAAGGAGCGGATTAATGTGGAGCAGCACTGTTTGGCCAGAGACATTGTAAACATTATAGCTTGTGAAGGAAAGGACAGGGTAGAACGTCATGAGCTCCTTGGCAAGTGGAAGTCCAGATTGATGATGGCAGGGTTCCGGCAGTATCCTCTGAGCTCTTACGTTAACTCTGTAATAAGGACCTTGTTAGGGTATTACTCTGATCAATACACACTGGTGGAGAAAGATGGAGCTATGCTGTTGGGGTGGAAGGACCGAAACCTGATCTCTGCATCTGCTTGGCACTGAGGATGAGAAAAGGGGAGCCACATGGAGGTGGTAATGGGCACAACCTGTAGGTTATAGTTTTGCAATAATGACATGCCTGCATAGTACTTTAGTATGATAACACCCTAGTATCAGCCATTGGATTAGTTTGTTGATTCTATGTGTTATTGTCATGAAATCCACTGGCCAAAATATGTGATCATATTTTACTTTCATACCATCGATGTGTTTTCGTTTTTATCTCTGTTGTATAACAGGCATACTTGTTGAGCTGTATTTGATATGTAGATCATCACAGTTTACTCTTTTTGGTCCCCTGAATTTCATGATGGATTTGCTGTCTTTTGGCGGTTGGTATGTATTTCAATTAAAGTGGATCTTTTTGCATCACTTAGTTCAGAGTGAAGCTCAGCAACCCATGTTTCTCCTATGTCAGTCATAGATGTGATGCTGATGCGTTGTGTTTTTAGTCTCACTTTTATTTATTTTGAAACTGAATTTTATTCGCAACTTCAATGCCTTACTATTTGATCTTTCTTTCCCCTTTCCTGTCTAGCATTATCATATCAACATTAATCTCCTATATATGGTAACTAATGTACAATATCCCCACAAGCTCTATACACACAGTAAGCCAACAACCTTCAAGTGAGGTTAATCAGCACCTCTTCTCATAGAAATGAGGCTGAATGTGTCGTCTTCTTTGTTTTAAGATGCTGGTGACCAACATGAGAAGCTATGCTTCGACAACATGTTACAGAAGAATTATGGTGAATTTGGGTTCTGGCAACCGAGAGACTTCGTGTTGACAAACTTAGCTTGGGCTCTGGAGGCCTTTGGCACCATGGTCATGATCTTCACCAACCGTGAACCTGGCTGACGGTGTTTGTAGGTCGGACTTGGGTAAGATTATTGGTCTTTGGCCCAGAGTGTTTGTGGACTTGGGCCTGGTTAATGGGAGTGGATCCGTGGTCCGGGAACGTTAACAGTGGCTGAGTGGAGGTGGTTAAGTGGACAAAAATATTGGGTTGGATTGGTTCAGTCTGGTTTTTGGAGGTTGCATGATAGGTAAGCTGACCGATTCTCTCTCTTTTCTTCCTCTAAACTCTCTTATCTGAAGAAAGGTTCTCTATCAGTTTCTTTCTTTTCTGTCAGCATTATTGTTCATACTCTTCTTCATTTCTTTAGTGTTCATCAGACTCATCTCTCGGAGATCCTCTTCTGAACCATTCAAACCTTGTCCAAGAAAGGTTTGAATGAGGAAGCCATAGTCATCTACTGTGGTTATCATAGAGGTATTACGTTTTAATTATAATGTTATATGCGTTGAAGGAAGTGGGCAGAGATTACCATCCTGCAGCTTCTCTGTCTACATTAATTGGCATTCTTTGTAATGTTTTTATTTGTCCCAAGTACAACTAGTGGGAAATTAATTTTTCTTCCGGATGCGGATGACCTCCTACACTAAACTTGCATCCCAATTTTGACCTTGTTAAATATCGATTCACAAATTTTGATTTGAATAAATTTTGTAGAGATTCAAGTATTCTTTACAATGTCGCAAGAATTAGTTCAATCTAAAATCATGATAGAAAGTTATGTTGAGTGGTTACGCATCTCTGTAGTGAAAACACGTTGTAATTGTTGATATAGAAATAGTTCACCCTTTTTGTTAGAATTTAGACGCTTATACGGTTGGACTTAAACTGAACCTAGAACTTAAGCTCAAACTAAAAATAATGTATTCTGAGATTTATAGGCGAAGAGTGATGTTTCTTTCTCAAATTGGTGTGGGCTTCTTTTTTCATCTTTCATGTGGCTTTCCAACACCTCTTGTCACAAAGCTGAAAGGTATGTTTAAGTATGAAGTATCTGTATCCATGTCATGGGAGAAGAGTGCCTGCCCCTTTCCTTCACATTTTTTTTCACTCCAAACTTTTTCTTTTCTCTTTTCTCTTCTCACCAAACTCTTTCTGGCCCCACACTTTTACTTTTCCTGCTTTTCTTTTTTGATCTCTCTCTTTCTCATGGAGAGTGTCAATTCAAAATGCACTTGGCATCTAAGCCTGCTTAATTCTGAGCATCCAAATAGGCTTAAGCACAAAAAAGGGGTGACCTTTTTCACTTTTACACAAAAAAGGTTAAAAAAAAGAACACTGACATACCTTTGAAGATGGACAGAGTATTTTGTATTTCAATGTGAAGGAAAATGGGTTGCGAGGANTTTTCACTTTTACACAAAAAAGGGAAAAAAAAAAGAACACTGACATACCTTTGAAGATGGACAGAGTATTTTGTATTACAATGTGAAGGAAAATGGGTTTGCGAGAAAAAGATTTGAATTATCTTTGTAGCTATTGCCGGTCCAAATTTTGGGCCTATCAATTATTGGTGGACCTTCCCTTGAATGAGTCACGGACCTCTCAACCGAGTTGTTAGGTTTTGGAATTCCACATTTGCTAGTTCGAAAGTTATAAAATGTGGTTCTGAGTTCATTTATCTCGACCAATTTAGGTTCAAGGGAGGGTGATCAAGAAGAGGGTGTGTACTCATAAATCTGACGCATTTGTTCTGTTTTGGGGCATGGCTAGCTAGTCTCCTTACAAGTTATGAATAGAAGATCTGTCATTGCTCTATGTTTTGGAATTTGCTAATGTAATTACATCGGGTACACTTGTATCACTCGTCCAATTAGCAAAATTAATTGCTTACTGATGANCTCATAAATCTGACGCATTTGTTCTGTTTTGGGGCATGGCTAGCTAGTCTCCTTACCAGTTATGAATAGAAGATCTGTCATTGCTCTATGTTTTGGAATTTGCTAATGTAATTACATCGGGTATACTTGGTATACTTGTATCACTCGTCCAATTAGCAAAATTAATTGCTTACTGATGAAAAAAAAAAAGGACAAAAGAAAGGATTAAAATATCGTTTTGAAACGGTTTAAACATCTAAAACGTTTTTGTTTCTGAGGAGATCAAAACGAATTAATAATGGAATTGAAATTTTAATACTTCGAGGTGTTCTATAATGTTTCGAAATGTTTTGTTATATTTTAATGTATTTGTACAATAATTTCAGAATGTTTAAGGTATTTCAAAATATTTTGGTATATTTCGACTAATGCTTTCAAAAAATAATTTTTTTTTATTTTTTTCATTATGTTTTTGATATATGTCAAAACATTTCTAAAACACATCAAAACGTTTTTGTTTTCTAAGCGATCAAGACAATGCATAGAACGAAATTTTGATCGTTTGACATAAATATGATAAGACAGAGCCGTTGTAGAAATGCCCGGGGACCAACANTATTTTAATGTATTTGTACAATAATTTCAGAATGTTTAAGGTATTTCAAAATATTTGGGTATATTTCGACTAATGTTTTGAAAAATTAATTTTTTTTTATTTTTTTCATTATGTTTTTGATACATGTCAAAATATTTCTAAAACACATCAAAACGTTTTTGTTTTCTAAGTGGTCGAAACAATGCATAGAACAAAATTTTGACCGTTTGACATAAATATGATAAGACAGAGAGCTGTTGTAGCAATGCCCGGGGACCAATAATAAACTTACTTCCAAGAAAACTGAAACCATTTAGTTCTAGAGGATTTGATCTAAAACAGAATGGATTCTTACTGTGGCAGGACAGTACTATTAGCTTTAACATCATAGTTGGAAATAGCAGATCAAAAGCTCATTACAGCTAAAAATTACACATTTTTTATCCACAAAACGCAGGATTCGATGAACAGGCTCAAGGAAGACCCATCAAAACAAAAATGGCGTCGGCATGATTGCTTGAAGTGGAGGTCTCCTGCATCAAGAAAAATTGAAAAAAAAAAAAACAAATGAGCACGAAAATCAGTAAATTAACTCTGTTCATCATATTTTAGCAGAGAAAAAAAATAGAAATTCAACTAACTATAGAACCAACACTTTCTCAAAAAACAGAAGAAAAGAAAGAGCAATAGCAGGACCCTGAAGTGACACGAACAATAATTTATGAAGGAGAGAAGGGTGAAGCTATTCTCCTGTCCGCAGAAGTGTTATTTCACAGGACGATATTGATGCATTTCGTGCATGAAAACATCTACTGTCCAGAATCCCCACACAGATTGAGTATTTTGTTCAGGCACTTGACTCGATGCATTAAATTCATTTACAAGTTAACATGTTTGTAATCTTGAAATTAATGTTTTCATTTTGTTAAAAAATATTTAAATTTATATCGATTATTCTCGAAAAACTCACTCAACTATTTCTTTAAATTTAGCAATCGATTACCTTGACTTAAACTAGATTAGAACAGGACCTTTTAAGGCAGTTAGTCCTTACAAAATATCGGATAGATATCGGATAAAAGAGATTGAACGTGTGACTTCTCTGTTTCAAATATCAAAGTCAACCTCAACAATAGGCTTGCTACCCGGCTACACACCCAGTATTGGAAAAGAAAAATTAAATAAATTTTACCTTGAATCGTCGCTGCAGCTACGGATGCGAACTTTTCCCGTCGGCGGTTCAACTTTTCTCTTCAGAACTCTTTCAGATCCAACAACGGCTCGTTCTTTACTCTCAACCACGACGTTGTCCTCGGAGATCGCGTGTAGTGAAGGCCTCCATTGGGGCGTATACGCAGACCTTTTGGAGGCCACCCTCCCGCGCTTCCGACGGCTTTCCGGCGGAGTTGAAGGCACAAGGCACCTAGTCTCATCCGCCGGCGGTGGACTTGTAGGGACCGATGGGCGAGATATAGTTCCACAGCAGGAGACAAGTTCCAAGAGAAACTTCATGCTGTATAGAAAAGAGTGTGGAACTGTGGATCGAGAGAGAGAAAGAGAATAAAGATGGTGAGAATTATGAGAAGGGTAGATTAGAGAGTGTGCCATTGGTGGAGCACACCAACCTCTGTTGTTGTCATCATAGTGTTGGTATTTAGTTCTCTCTCGCTTTGCTTCGTCTTCTTCGACTAAGTCTTGATCTTGTAGACCGTAGTAATCAACACGAAGATCAAAAGGCAACAAAGGTTCCAAGTTTAATGAATCTATGGGGGTTGGTTCCTTCTCCCTTGACCTTGTAAACAGATTCTCTCTCTCTCTCTCTCTCTCTCACAGTTCGTTTACATGCCGCCAATGCTATGCGCCATTGCCTTTTTATAAAGAGAACTACTCTTACCTGATCTAAACGTTTTTGTTTTTGATAAGGCCGAAAGGAATCAATATTGAAATTGAAAATTTAATACTTTGAAGGATTTTTATAATATTTTGGGGTATTTTATAATATTTAAATATATTTATACAATTATTTTGTAATATTTCAATGTGTTTTTAAATATTTTGATCAAAAAAATAATTCTTAAAATTTTTTTATTTCTATTTTTAAAACGTATTGAATTATTTTTATTTTTAAAATAACTGAAACAATGTAATAAAATTTTGGAAAGTTTTGTGAAGATTTGTTAATTGCCACTTGTTCTCTATTTCATTAAATAATTGACACTTGGTCACTATTTTATTTTCAATGACCCCTCCCTAAATATTGGGGGGTTGGAGGCGAAAGAGTGAAAGCTAGGCTTTTTATTACTATTTTCCAATCATCCTCTAGAATTCCATAAATCACAATTAGTCCCAACAAAATAAGAAATAACAAAAAGAAAATTGTAAATAATCACCATCCAAAACGAAAAATGTAAAATTAATCTCAAATCTGTTACAACTTTTGCTGTGTTAAGTAATGTTTTTGTTCACAGACTTGTGTGCATGCATGCACGACGAAGAGGGGGAAGGGAGCTTAATTGGTGGTGGGATGATGGCGGTGGGACGTACCCATTCTTAGCACCACACAATACCTTGATCCTGTCAAAAAATAAAATTTTTCTCTCTATGTTCCTCATCGATGACTAATTTCGTCATTAATGCATTCGTTTTAATTAGTAATTTATATATTTGAGTTCATACTTTTGACCATTTCAGTTGTCAAAGATCAGTCTTTCTATTACCAAATTGGTTTTGTGTTAATATTGAGAAGTTTGTGGTGGCTAGACAGAAAAATTCAAATGAGAGGGGTGTCATTTGTAATTTACCCTTATTAAAGTGGTTACTTACAGTGCAAAATGTGTGTTTATAATGAGGAACAAAAGGGCACATTATTGTGGCGTGGCCCATCATTGTCGTTAATTTGCATGTTACTCCAACAACTTTCCACCTTTTGACGTTTTAGTAATGTTACTTGAATTTAAATTATTGATTTAATTTATTAATTTAATCGTTGTATTGACAATGAGTCCTAGTATTTCTTGAGATCTATAAACAATACAATGGTTGTGTTCGATTATGCCAATAAATTATTTTAGCAAATTAAGTCGAAATTATATACATATTTTTTTTGGGTTAATAGTGTTTCTGGTACCTAAAGTATGCGCGTTTTATTAGTTTGGTTCATAAATTATCAATTTTATAAATTTGATCTCTAATGTATTCAATTCATGTTTAAATGGTTTTTACACAAACGGACTATTAAGTTTTGACAGAATGATTATGCGTTGGTCACGTGATACTGTTTGAGAGCATGACACGTAGTCACTTTCAAAAAAAAAAAAAATATCTGATTAGGAATCAAAATGACGTGAATTGAAACTTTGGGAACTAAATTGACAAATTTAGTTTCCAAAGAGAATCAAACTAACAAAACGAATATATTTTAAGGATTAAAAGTGCTATTAACACTTATTTTTATATTTAGGATAATCCACCGAATTAGGACTTTAAATATAGGAAATATAAATTAATATTTGTGTAAATAATTGCGTGTTGCTTAAATGAAGCAATTGTTTTAGAGGCACGTCTTTGCATGCATGCCAAAAACAAAAGAAATAAAATTTTCTGGCAGATGGGAATTGTTAGCGGTTCACTGTCAGATACCAACTGGTGTTGGAGATTTTGACTATCCGACTCAGTTCAGAAACAACACAAAAAATTCACCACCAAGTGGGGGTAGTTTATGTCAAAATTTTCACTTTGAGGTTAAAAATTCAAGTTTTAAAGTTTATATTGAGAATCGGTGGTGGACTGCTATTCTAATTTAGTTAGGTTTATTCCCAAGAAGAATAATTGACGTAATCAGGGGCCTTATTATTTCACCAACAAAAGCCTATCGGAGTGATCTNGTAATCAGGGACCTTATTATTTCACCAACAAAAGCCTATCGGAGTGATCTTTGAGTGCTTGCCTTTATCCCACATCTTTTTTTACTAGCAAAAAAAACACACACACACACACACACAAAATGCAACGTAGACGACTTTAAGACAAAGATGACTCAAAAGGAGGGCTTAGGCCTAGCATTAAAAGAAGGTCTTACCAAGGAGTAATCTATAGTAATGACTACACTACGTAACCATAATGATGTGTTGTACTCGTCTGATAGTAAACAAAAAAATAGGCATGATGAATCTCACTTTTTAATATGAGATGATAACTATTTTACATGGAGGATGGTTACTTTAATGAATTGGATCGACTTTGTCCACTTTAACTCTTATACCTATAAAAACGAGAAAAGGGGTACACAAATTTAACATGAGCGTCAAAGAGTCTTTGATCATCACCACACCGATATCTCTTTAGTCTCTATTCTCAATGTCTTTTTTTTCAGATCTCTANGTCCACTTTAACTCTTATACCTATAAAAACGAGAAAAGGGGTACACAAATTTAACAAGAGCGTCGAAGAGTCTTTGATCATCACCACACCAATATCTCTTTAGTCTCTATTCTCAATGTCTTTTTTTTTCAGATCTCAAGTAATAATCTTGATGACAACTCTCAAATAAAAAACCAACAAAAGGAAAAACTCTCTTTTCATGTCCTTTTAATTTCTACTATAGCCATTAGTTTTTTCTTTCATTTTTCTCTTTTTATATACACGTGAAAGCACTTTCGAACAATGGCGTTAACGAATTTTTCTATCCATATGATAAACGAGTCCAATTAATTACATTTCACTTTCTTCTCATATGAGCNAATTTCTACTATAGCCATTAGTTTTTTCTTTCATTTTTCTCTTTTTATATACACGTGAAAGCACTTTCGAACAATGACGTTAACGAATTTTTCTATCCATCTGATAAACGAGTCCAATTAATTACATTTCACTTTCTTCTCATAAGAACAATCTATTCACCAAGCACTTGCACGATTAGGGTGGGTTTGTTAATTATCATTAAATTACTTAATCCTATCTTTTCCATAACATTATAAAAAACAACAAAATCAAATTGGATCTTTGGGGTTTTAATAGGCCACTCCTCTTTGTAACTTTTACATACATACATATACACATGTATATAATAGTTGTTAATCATGATATCTGTATCTTTTAACTACGTGGACCACGTCAGTATCACCANGATCTTTGGGGTTTTAATAGGCCACTCCTCTTTGTAACTTTTACATACATACATATACGCATATGTATATAATAGTTGTTAATCATGATATCTGTATCTTTTAACTACGTGGACCACGTCAGTATCACCAAAAAAAAAACCTCAAAATACTATGCTACAATGTGCCAGGTCCAGAAGATATAGACTATCTAATGGTGAATGGCTGTCTACGTGGGTGAGATAAAGGTAAGCATTTGTTAAATATTTAATGTAACGGTCATATTCCGTCAATAATGTCACGTGGTATAATTATCTAATAAAAAAATAANACTATGCTACAATGTGCCAGGTCCAGAAGATATAGACTATCTAATGGTGAATGGCTATGTCTATGTGGGTGAGATAAAGGTAAGCATTTGTTAAATATTCAATGTACCGGTCATATTACGTCAATAATGTCACGTGGTATAATTATCTAATAAAAAAATAAAAAAGTGGATCTCACTTCTTTACGTAAAAGTAGTTATATATTGTATAAATGAGTGACTATTAAATTTTGTAGAGCTCACTTGTCCAATCGTTCGCTTATTATTGAATGATTGTATCACGTAACACTACTAACATAATATGACCATTATACTTAATATTTTCACGAGCCATTAAGCCCCTAAAGTGGAATGTGCAATAAGGGGCGTTTGAAGACGATGGGAACACATACTCTTTTTCAACAATCAAGGATATTCGGATCAGTTTATGCGCATTNGCGTTTGAAGACGATGGGAACACATACTCTTTTTCAACAATCAAGGATATTCGGATTAATTTACGCACACTTCAACTAATCTCTTTCTCAATCCAATCAAAAACAGGTTATCCATTCCAGGAATAGAATATTCATGAGGGATAAATTATACAAAATTTGAATTTAGAATGCCTAAATTCACAACTTATTTCTGTTACCACTTGCACTACTCTTACAATTAAACACATACTTTTTTCACCCACATATTTCATCCTACAATAATATATAGTGTCATGGTGCTTTTTGATTTCAACTAATATTTTTTTTTCAAAATTTCACAAAAATAGATTATTTTGTTGGAATAAAATTAAATATATGGGCTTATATATATTAATAAATGTGAATTATAGGCTATCAAATAAAGTTAGACTAATTAAAGTGATTAATTTAAGTTTTGGGGCCTTAATTAATATATTATAAAGTGTGGACATTAATTTGTAGAGACAAGCGTAATTTCTATTTTTATGATGGGTTAAAATAGAAATTACGAACAGACGTGACTGTTAATAAATAGACACGATTGTTTATAAATAGGGGTCATGGTCCCTAGATCACAGAATATTTTTTTTTATTCTTCTGACTNAAGTGATTAATTTAAGTTTTGGGGCCTTAATTAATATATTATAAAGTGTGGACATTAATTTGTAGAGACAAGCGTAATTTCTATTTTTATGATGGGTTAAAATAGAAATTACGAACAGACGTGACTATTAATAAATAGACACGATTGTTTATAAATAGGGGTCATGGTCCCTAGATCACAGAATATTATTTTTTATTCTTCTGATTCCCATTGTCAAAGAGAAATTTAGACAGAAAATAAATGTAGATTTAGAATATCATAATGCCTCAGACAATAAGTGTATATCTAGAATTACAAGTTTAATCATAAATCCTCAAACTCGAATATTGCAATATTTTGTTATGGATTCAGGTACGCTTCCACAAATCCAATATTTTAATTCTTGATGATTCAATATGCATGTTCATGTTTGTGTGATAGTTTTCACATAATGAAATCAATCTTACATGTGGTATCAGAGCCATTTCATGTTGAATTGTTGAGAATAAATTAGGATATGATTTTTTGTTAGGGCCGAAAATATTTTTTTTAAAATTTTTTTTTTTAATATTTTTGGAAATATTTTATAACAGAAAAATTCTACATCTCATTAAGAGTTCAACGATATAAATTTCATAATTTTTGGACACACGATTGATTTTATAAGTTTTTTAAGTTAAAAAAAAAGAGATGTAGAATCGGTCACTGTTTTCTTCTGTGTTTTTGATTTTGAATCCGTGAAGAAGAATACCTAAACAACGTTGTTTTGTTTGCATTCATACCAGGCATATAGTTTTTAAATTTATTCAAACGCATCTAATCATAACGAGTGTGTTGGTTGAGTGGCATTGTTGCACTGCTTAGATGAATGGGGTCTATAGTTCGAATCCTACTTGAGTATTCTGTATCTACATATTCCTCTTCAATTTCCATGCTACACCTCCACACTTGATCTTTGTTATTAGTTGCATTGATATATGTGATCATTGATGGGTCTAGTTACGAAATATGTAACGACGATCGCTTTGATTCTGTATTGGTGTGATTAATAGACAAGATTGTTAAAATATATAAAGTTTTGATAACAAAACTCATGAGCTCATAAAAGTATAATTCATGTTTATAAAGTTACATATATAGCCCAAGTGGGAGATTATTGGAGTAAAATTAAATATATGAGCTTATATATTAATAAATGTGAATTATAGGCTATCAAATAAAGTTAGGCTAATTAAAGTGATTAATTTAAGTTTTGGGGCCTTAATTAATATATTATAAAGTGTGGGCATTAATTTGTAGAGACAAGCGTAATTTCTATTTTTATGATAGGTTAAAATAGAAATTACGAACAGACGTGATTGTTAATAAATAGACACGATTGTTTATAAATAGGGGTCATGGTCCCAAGATCATAGAATATTTTTTTTTTATTCTTCTGATTCCCATTGTCAGAGAGAAATTTAGACAGAAAACAAGTGTAGATCTAGAATTACAAGTTTAATCATAAATTCTCATACTCGAATATTGCAATATTTTGTTATGAATTCAGGTACGCATCCGCAAATACNTGTCAGAGAGAAATTTAGACAGAAAACAAGTGTAGATCTAGAATTACAAGTTTAATCATAAATTCTCATACTCGAATATTGCAATATTTTGTTATGAATTCAGGTACGCTTCCGCAAATACAATATTTTAATTCTTGATGATTCAATATGCATGTTCCTGTTTGTGTGATGGTTTTCACATAATTAAATCAATCTTACATATTTATGATAGATTTAATCAAAACCCACTAAATTAATATGTCTCTTATCCGTATCCAATAAATGATCTATACCGTTGAGAATAAAAATATATATACATATACCCAAATTTATGAACACATATCCAAAGAAAAGAACTTGTCACAAATCTATAAACCCACCACAAATTTTTAAGCTCCTTCGAGAAAATGGCATATCTTCCAACTAAACACCTCTAGCTGTAGCCATTTGTTTGTGGTAGATCAAATGACTATGGCATATCAAGCTTGAAATATCCACTGTCCAGTTGCTTTCAACAGTAGAATAGAAATGTTTGATCAATTGCTTCCAGAGGAGGGCAAAAGGAATTTGGCCATTGGAGATTATGGCCAAGATACTTGTCCACCTGTGCACCAGTATAATAAATGTGCAGATGAATTGTGAGGGTTTGAGTAGATACACCTGCTTGAATATGTTTCTTGATCTAGACACATGGTCCAAAAATACAAACAGGGTATCGAATCATTAAATAAAACAGGAGTTTCAAGTTGATTAATAAACTTTCATCTTCTCTTTCAAAATTAGGTTTTTCCGAACACTCAAGTTGATTAATAAACTCTCATATTCTCTTTTACTCAAGTTGATTAATAAACCCTCATCTTCTCTTTCAAAGTTATGTTTTTCCGAGATGGTATTTAAACTCGCAGTTGCTAGTGTTCTTAGACTAAAAATATGTTCAAAACAAGTATGTAACTTCTTACGGGTTTTCATTTATTTAAAAAAAAAAAAAAAGATATGATATGAGATTTTCTCCAACGCCTAGTCGCTTACCAAAGCCAAACTGTACCCAAATGTCAACTAAATGAAAGTTTCTAGACAAAACCAAATTACATCACAATCAAAGCCTAAGACAGGCCACATCACAAATCAACACCGAACTCACCTTCTCAAGCATACGTGACCAAAAGCCTANAAAAAGATATGATATGAGATTTTCTCCAACGCCTAGTCGCTTACCAAAGCCAAACTATACCCAAATGTCAACTAAATGAAAGTTTCTAGACAACCAAATTACATCACAATCAAAGCCTAAGACAGGCCACATCACAAATCAACACCTAACTCACCTTCTCAAGCATACGTGACCAAAAGCCTATCCACATCTGAACGAAAACTTGTACATCTAAATCTCTTCAAACTCCCTGTATTACGCTTTCCAATTCTAAATATCAAACCGTACGTATGTTCCATAAATAACAGGTTCAAGATGCAGAATCTACATAGTTACACTAACCAACAGATAATGAATTTCTGCGCATAGCTGTTTTAATATTCAACCTTTCAAATACATATATCGGTCAATTCGATGGATCAATTTCATATCAACCTTAATAAAGAAGTGACACACAGAGCGACAACAATGAAGTTTCAATTGGGGCAAATTAGAGAAGTATCATTTCATCAAAGGCTCTGAACATATGAATGCAATATCTCAATGATAGAAGCTTCTTCCCCTGAATACAGGACCTACTGGCGGCCATACAGAGGCCCATTACTTTCGGGTTGGGGAGGAGGTTGTCTTGGTCTTGCATACTCCGCAAATATAACCCATCCATCCAAAAACTACATCAAAACAATAAGACAGAACACTGTTATAAATACAATATACATTACAGATAAAAAATGACCATGAGCCTGCTAACAAGAACACACTACATTTTGCACCCTGCAAAATTTGCACACAAGGAGCATTAGGCAAATAAGATTGCAGGAATCACACAAAAATTCTAATTACACAGGCACAAAATATGACCACTGTACCATGCTTTATAAGCAGACTGGCTACTATCCATCAGACAGATCCCATAACTCTAAAGTCTAAACATCGTATGTTTCACGGCTTTTGAGAATCTAAGCCAGCATACGCACTGGCTTCTCTTTTCTTTGCTCTTATTATTCCATGTGATCTTGAGAAGATGTGAAGATAGGAGAAATACAATGTAAGAGGTTCCCCAAATGGAAAACCAGCTTTAACTCCATCTGTTTAGTAGAGAAAGAAAGTTGGTTTAGACTCTTTTTCCATTACACCTTGACATGTTAATAGAAGCATACTGGTTCTTGGGTGAAAATAAATCTCTTTCGCTCATCTTTTTCGCCCACTTCTGTATCAAAGCAAAATTGGAGACCCTGGAGGAAATTCCTCACCTACTTTTCCCTTTCACTTCCCTTCCCCTCCTAAACCTTTATTTTCCCCCTTTTCCTACTTCAGTTTCAAGCTTATTGGTCTTACTCTCCCGGGAGTGAATGGGCACAACTCCAGATCCAAATAGTTTCTTGACAAGCCAAGCACACAATTCCAGACCACTTTATCTTTTTATACCAGTGCATGTGTGTACCCACATGCATCAATGCACTGACAAACAGCCTTTTTGTTCTTAAACAGCATAGTTAAGTGTTTGGGTTGTGTCAGCTCACCGTTCCATCCATGCCCTTTATACCTGCGGCAGCCTCTTCTAAAGTAGCATATCTCACAAAACCAAACCCCTTTGAGTATCCTGATGCACGATCAGTTACCACTCTAGCTGCAAGAAGCAAGGAAGCAAAACTCAATTCAATTTTTGAGAGAGGAGCATTCAGAAAATTTTCTGCAGACCTGCAGTAGTAAAACACACCATGGATTACTTCACCAAACTTTGCGAAGGCTTCTCTAAGTCCCTCTGAAGTAGTTCGTTTGCTAAGCCCTGCAAAAGAGCAGGAACAGAATCTAGTCAAAACTGAACCGAAATAGAATCCATCACTCGTGACAAAACCAGCACAATATCAAAGCGAGACTGAAAACAACATAGTATCATGTCCATATTAAACCAGCCAAAGTGGCACAAATGAATAAAGGGGGCACAAAATAAACAATTTTCAGGTTTCCCAAAAAAGAGAAACACACACCAATCTGGAAAGGCAAGAAGAAACTCCATATAATTTAANCAATATCAAAGCGAGACTGAAAACAACATAGTATCATGTCCATATTAAACCAGCCATAGCGGCACAAATGAATAAAGGGGGCACAAAATAACAATTTTCAGGTTTCCCAAAAAAGAGAAACACACACCAATCTGGAAAGGCAAGAAGAAACTCCATATAATTTAAAATTCAAGCCATCTTAGATTTTATCTGCTATATGAAAAAAGCTAAAAAAATGTAGTTACAAAGCATTTCTTTTTTGACAATTAAACCTAAAAAGAAGAAAAACCAGCCTCCGTCCTCTATACTGATAAAACAGATGCCAAGGAACGAAGAATACAGAACGATATCCCAAGCCTCCAAATCCATCTTTGGAAAGTAGGTGTTGCTTAACTTGCTTTCATCATGTCAGTGACTGCATACAAGTGCAAACATGTTTAAATTACCAGATTATAATGGCAGATCGTAAGCACCCTCTGGTTGCAGATAAGCAGAGAACATGAAAACCATCATCTCCAAAACTAATATAGCTCTCAAGAAGCTTTTAAAGGAGATTCTCTATGCAACCTATCAAGTTAATTCCGTATAAGCAGTAACATTCTTGGCTAGTGACTACCGTCCAGTAGGATTAATTACATTCAATTCAACCAACATTCCAGCAAAGTTCTTTCTTACCTTATTCTCTAAAAAGGTATGGTATTCTCAAAGATAGGTCCTTTATGCCGAAGAAAAAACTAAAAACTAGATCCTGGTTTCATATTCATTGCAAAAATATTAGAACTGAGAGTCTTATAATCGATCATAATTCCAAATTCAATCATTCACTTGAAGATAGAAAATTCACCAAGACTTGGTGGTCCTTGTGGCCAGTTAGCAGACTTCTGTGTGGCCACTGAAATAATGTTTCCTTGGATAAAAAGGGCAGCCCAATGCACAAAATTCCCACAACTACGGAATAGAGATGGTCAGATGTATGCAGCCTTACTCCGTATGTGGATAAGCAATTTCCAAAATTTCCACCACTACGGAATCTAGAGATGGTCAGATGTATGCAGCCTTACTCCGTATGTGGATAAGAAATTTCCCTTAAATTCACCTTCATTTTGTTCTATGCAATATGCTCAAGCTCAATGACTTAAGCTGAAATTAGTTCAATTTTGCCAATTGAAAGGGGAAGTAATTAGTTCAACGCCTTTTCACTTCCAATTGCTATTTCCAAGTCAACTCTGCTCCATGATCAGTAACTAAAACTTCATGAAGGGATTACATGGAACCTTCTTCTCGAGTCAATTGTGTGTAAAGACACACCATTGATTACATCCAAGGCAATTAAAAGGGTAGACTAATTAAATCACATTGTGATTTATCTTCAGTCTGCCACATGTCTGTGCTACACATTAATTCTGCAACTTCTAATATGCCCCATATCCAACTAGACTGCATAATGGACCAATGGAGCAATGAACATGTAAGAAATCTCAGTGCTCAGACTTGTATTCCCTCCATGTATGGGTTCAAACCCAGAATCACAACCTATGTTGGCGATAGTATCAGGTGCATTATCCTGTACATTTTTATGATTTCCTATAATCCTATCACCCTATCTAAGAATCATACCTACAAAAAAACGTCTCTCTCAAAAAACCTATCGTTCTATATATGCTTGCTAGTGTACTTGGATAAGTGATCCTTGGCACCCATGTCCCAACTGGTATATGGACCCAACTCCTTTATGGGTGGCAGCATGCAACAACGTTCAAGCTAACAACTTGTAGATTTCAACATACTAATGCATGCTTATAACATATATTTATCTGCAAGAAACACTTGCAACAAGTGAGTAAAAAAAAACGCGCACCCATGTCTAATACGTGGTATAACATGCCAGGAAAGAAAAAAGATTACTATACTAAACGGAAGATCAACACCAAAAGAGGATTAATATCTAAACAGAATCCGTCATCCAGATGCATAAAAAGTTGATATCACCAATAATAACTAAAACCCATATTTTTAACAACCAAACGTTTAATCAAACAATTAGACGCTGTAACACACTGCAATCAATTGATCTTGTATGCCTCAAATAAATTTTATCTAAATTTTCCATTTCATTGAGAAGTAGAACTATTTATTTCGTTTTCACAGTAACCAAAAGAGAGTCCACGGATCTACTAATGGAGAACTTCCGAATGAATGATGTCTATGTGCATTCGACTTAAAAGAACAAACGATCAGCAATAAATTGGAAGAAATTGAAGAAATTTTAGGGGTAAGGGAGAAAGACATGCCGGAGACGAAGAGGTTGGCGGAGGGATCAGCCGGAGGAGGCTTCTCTGGACTCGTCGGCGGTGTATTGAACGGAAAACTTGATGATATACTTGAGAATAACAACCCTCTCAGTCCTCGAGGAGTGGCCGCCGCCACCGTTGACATTGCCGCCGTCCTCATCGCCATCTAGGGTTTAAGCTTTTTCTCCAGACACCAACAGCGGGGTTTTAGAGAAAGTTTCGAGAGGAAGAAAGACAGGCCACTCGAGGGGAGGGATACTGAATTTAGACCAATATGTGAGAGAGCTTAGAATTATTTCTGAATTACAATAATACCCTCTGCGTTATGGAGAATAAGGGGGGTGTCAATGAAATATGATCTAAATTTTGGGGTATCAATGAAATTTACCAAAAAAATTTAAAAGATAAATTATAATTTACATCTTGAAATTATACACTTTTTTTAATTTGGTCCTTAAATTTTTAATCAATTTTTTAGAATTTTTATTGTGTTTTAATTTAGTTATTATTTTAAAATTCACTAATTTTTTATGAAGGAATGACTTTCTACGGAGGAAATTTAAATGACAAAAAACCCCGTAGTTGGGGCATGGCTTTAGACCACCAACTATTGCAGCCCACATGATCATGTAAGAACTAGGGAATGAAAATGGGACCCTAGACAACCAATCGCTGATTGGTTATAGTTAGGGATGTTAAAATATAATATAAACCGTTAACAGGATATGAATATGATATAAAATTAAAAAATTTGAGTCTTCTTTAAGCCATTCATTTAATACATTGGTAGACTTGAAATAATACAATTAATAAATAAATCGGGTATGAGTTAAACTAATCAGAAGAAATAAACGACACGACTCGTTTATATACCAATTATATGCGATGTATAAACGACACGAACTTATTATGACGCAATTTATTAAATGAATTGAATATGCGTGAAGTATTTTTTGACACGAACCTGCATCACTCAACATAATTGACAGATCTACTTATAATAGTTGTTGTGGCTTTTCTTATTTCAGTCTTGGATTTGAAAATACAGGTCCAAAAAGAAAAACTGTTTAGCCTTTGAAATTTGTAAAACTCAATTTTGTAAAGCTTAGCTCATTTATATGTAAATCATTCAAATTACTCAAACTCGACTCGAGTTTTGCTCTTTTTGAATTCGACTTCGGAATCGATTTATGTTTTAAACGAGTCAAGCTTGAACAATTTTTAAAATTTGTTTAAAAAAATGAATTCAATAGATTTGACTCAAACTTTCAAAACTTGACTCGATTATGTATTCTATATTGAAGTATCGGAGGGCCGTTGGAGCCTAACGCCATTACAAAGGGTAATCAGCCCAAAATAAGGGGAGCCTCATTGGTGTACAGCTTCGCCACAAAATGGCCCACCAAATATCACAATAATCCATCCATCTATAATATTAAATTGGGCGGCTTCAACAAGCTCATTTTACCGTCTCAAATTCACTTATTCAACAGTCAAAAAATTACCTCTTTTTTTTCCCCCTTAATATTCTCCCCCAACTGATCAACGATTACAATTGATCTTGGAACAAAGGATTTTTTTAACAAAATAATTAAATGAGTCAAATTTGTCATTAATATTATCTCTGTCGTGTAACATTTTAAATTTTTACAAGACACAGTAATAATATTTTGATTAAAAAAAAACTCATCAATTTAATAAATAAAAAAACAATGGCACTATTTAACAAATTTATATTGAATATAATTAATTTTAATTTTTTTTATTTATTTAATTATATAAAATTAATATGTCTTACACATATCTTAAATCAAAAGCTCAAGACTATTTTTTTTATCTCTTAAAAAATTCAACATTAATATATTCTTATAAATTAATAATTTTGGAATAACTTATACTAATTAAAAAAATAATATTTTATAAATGATATTTCTAAAACTTTTTTTGATAGAACATATTTGGTGATATGTTTTTTGATCAATTAGATTTTTAATTTATATTATATTTGACTCGATTTTGATTACATGTATATAATTAATGTTCGATTTTGATTACATATATATAAATTAATGTTTTTTTAAGTCAGTTATATCATATTTTGTGAATTTATCTATGAAATAAAACAGAAAAAAATTCAATAAATTTATCTAACGGTCTCAAGTAAACTTATCAAACGACTACCAATATCTCTCTAAAAATCATTCAGATTGAATTTTATTTTCCTCTTCTCACTCTTCACTCTCTCACATGGTGACAGATAGAGGAGGGGTCTATGACCATTCTGATTTTTTTTTTTTAAGTTATATATTTTTTTTGAATATTCTTAATTAGGCCTGCTATAATGATTTATGAAAAAAAAATTAATTGGGTCAAACAAGTTAAGTACTAGAACAAAAAAAAAATCCATATCAAATCCCTTAAAATTAACAAACTAAAATTGATTCCTTAGAATATTTGTATGATTTGCTGAAACTTCCTTTAGTTCAAAAATTACCGAATATATAACCAAAAATCATTAAAATATAAAATTTATAAGATGATTAAATATTATAAAATATTACCTTTTATTTGTGTCAAATCTATATACAGACTCATCTAACAACCTCAAATATCCCTCTCAAAACTATTTACATTGTATTTTTATTTTTTAAAATTCATCACTTCTTACTTATGTTGCACCGTGCCTTCAGGCCCAAGTTATCCTAAGACATAAACAAAACACAATGAACGTAGCCGCTCAAACCAAATAATGACCACAACCCTCAATTGATATTATCACTAACAAATGGCAAAGGCATACTTGTTCAAAATGGACAAAAGGAAAATTACTAAAGAAGTTCCCATCAAAACTGAGTATTTCTTTACTACAGCAAAGTAGCAAGTGAACATGCAAAATCCAAACCAAATAAATAGAAAAAACAATAACAAAAATTAATCCATCCTTAAAAGTTTCACTAAGCACCCTTATCAGCTTTGGCAGCAGTAGCAGCGGCTTGTCCACGGAGCCGACCAGTCCTCCTAGCAGCAATAAGACCAACCTTTTGCCCAGGTGGTGCATCACGACGAACTGTGCTAGCATGACCAATATGTTGGTGGTTACCACCACCATGGGGATGCTCCACCGGATTCATAGCAACACCACGAACCTTGGGCCAACAGTTCCTCTTGACACGGTATTTGTGATATGCATTGCCAGCCTTAAGGAGTGGCTTCTCAGTACGTCCTCCTCCAGCAACCTGGCCAACCATGGCACGACAACCGCTAGGCACAATTTTCTTGGATCCAGATGGGAGTTTGATCCTATCAACAGCAATAAAACATGTCACCAAAGTACAATAAAAAAATATAAAAGTTTACTAGCTTAAAAACAATGCCAACTAAGAGACATTCACACCCTGTCACACACAGAAATTAACAGATTCACACAACAGGCATAGAGAACTGATTAATAAGGCGGTACTTAATCCAGATAAAAAAATTCATACACATTACAAAAATAACACGTGAATTGTGTACGACATATTCCCATATTAGCATCTAAAGCACTAATCATGCGTATTAAGAATCAAATTAGCTAAAAACTAGGTATTCAGTTTGCATAATTATAGATCGCATAGATGGAAGATGATGACCCAAGTCCCCCAAGAGATAATTTATGATGCACTGCGTTGAACAACAAGAATCTGAACAGGCAAGGAGGCAATCTAGCAACACCTTAAAAATACATGTAAGCAGATAAATCAAAATGTCATACAACCACAGCAATAGGCAGAAATATATATATATATTTGGTCAGGAGTAATAGGCAAATTTCAGTTCATAAAACATCATATCCCCTAACATATCAACTAATCCTTTTTCAGAAATGTTATCTCTCTCACATTAAGTCATAAACATATCATTGAACTCGAAGTAACTCCATCAACCAATAACAAATGTGACATTAAGTTAAAAACACAAACCTACCACATATTATTGTGGATGATAACTACCAAGAATAAATCCATAAACAGAAAGAGAAACAAGCTCTGAATATATGTCAATGATATCAACTTGAATCAATTAAAAAAATACAGAAACCCAGGTATAATAATAGCAATCGTCAAATCAACCAAAATAAGCACCAGTAATCCAACCTCTAAGCAATAAAAACCTCAACAGCAGACACAAATCAATAAGTACATATTGGATTCCCTTCAATAATTCAACCTAATAAACTAATGTTGCAGTTGGGAGAATATAATTCATGCCTTCAATTGGAGTGAAACTAGTTTGAGAAAAGATTTTGTAGATTCGAATCGGGTAAAACTAGTTTGAAGATTCGAACAAATGTGGACTCTGATTCTAATTCTAAATTGGATTACATGCTCTAAAACACACAGCCTAAGTCACAGACTAATTCAACATCAAAACTACATGAAACAATTAGTCATTAGACTAAAGATCCACAAGTCCTTTGGCTAATCCAAAAAAAAAAAATTTAACAGTGAAAGTAACAAGCTTTAACGTCACTCATGCCATTGAACCCCTAATGCCAATCGAAATCAGATTAACATACACTAGAACCACAACACCAATCAATTATGTCCATCATCAGATATACGAAAAACTAATCAGCTGAGTACAACTCAAACAAGTCATTAATCAAGAACCAATAACATATACATCTGAATCTAAAACCACAGGCTTCGGGCGTTTACCTGCTAGTCCCATTATCTGGATTGTGACTAATCACGATCGCATAGTCCCCAGAAGCTCTAGCAAACACACCACGATCACCCACATGGTGTTCAACGTTACACACCACAGCACCTTCAGGAATAGATCTAAGAGGCAAGACATTTCCGACCACGAGATTGGCCTTTTTGCCACAGTACACGAACTGGCCGGTGTACATGCCCTCGGCGGCAACAAAGAGCTCTTTCTGGTGCTTGAAGCGGAAAGGATGGCGGAAAGTGACCCGGGCTAACGGAGCGCCTCGACCTGGGTCGTGAATAATCTCGGTGATGACGCCCTTCAGGTAACCGTTGCGCTCGCCGAAGTCGAGTGAACGGAAACGAGCTGGGCCTTTCCGGTGGTGGGTGTGGGACTTGAAGACAGAGCCTGCTCCCTTACGCTGTGCTCTGATCACACGACCCATTGCAGAATCTCTCTCTCTCTCCCCTCTGGTTTTGGGGTGGGTGTTAGGGTTTGGGGAGCGGCTGTGCGTGGGAAATGGGATGAGGTGGTGAAATATAGTTTTAGAGGGGAAGGGTGGGTGAGAGTAACGTCACCTGGGTCGCCCTAGATTGTGTTTGGTGACAGGGGTTTCGCCTTCTCGGTTTGGGACTAGTTTGCCCCTGCACTAAAGCAGGATATTATTATTCACATGTTTTTTGGCTAATCGCAATTTGTCCCCTAAAAGATACACAAATTTTCAATTTGTACCCCTAATGTGTAAAAAACAATGCAATGTGCACCAATCCCAAATGTCCATTTGCTTTGTCGTTTAAAAACACAGCACACGACTTGAACATGAGTTTTGTAGGGATTAAATTGTAAAAATACCCTACACCCATCTTTGGCGCTAAATCGATGTTGGTTTACCTTCTTCCTCATATGAGAGGAGATTGATTGGTCAGAGGTGATCTATTATGCAGGGGAAGACGACGAAGGAGAAAGAGGAAGAAAAAGATAGCAAAAAAAGTTGAAAATATAAGGGGTCTACTACTATGGGTTTGAAGGGCAACAACGAAGACTTCATGGACAGACCTAAACCCTAGGATGAGGTTTAGGGCTTACGATAATTATGCAGTGTAACTGCACATCTCATTAGAAATTTAGTAATATTCTTACAATTGATGAAAGTAAGTGTTGTCTAAATGATATTTTCACACACTCATTCTTCACACATTGTGGATTTTGCTTATTCTCTTTTAGCCGATTTTTTAAAGTATTTTTCTGAATTTTCATTCCATTTTCTAGGAATTTTTTTCTGAAGTTTCTTTATATTTTCACAAAAATCTTGTAATTTAAACAAAGATTTATATTTTGCACATGTAGGAAGGTGGTTTATGTGGTTATTTTGCTTGTGTTGATCCACCTATATGTATCTAAGCATGATAGATAATACCTGATTTATTGCGCCGTGTAAAAAACTTGGAGACACAGATGGAGTGACGCAAAGGAAAGGCAAGAATGTTGTGAGTCTGTTTAGTTAGTTCTTGGCTGCTCATGAACCAAGTCCTATAACATGCTGATCAATTTTCTAATAGTCTTTGATGATGCACAAAATAGTTGTTGCATACCACCTGTCAAGTGTGAATAATAAATGCAAGAGTAAAGTAAGGAGATGGAGAGACACAAGCAATTTATAGTGGTTCGGTCAACGTGATCTACGTCCATTCTTGAATGGCTCTGATCGTCGAGTACTTTTATTAGCTCAAGGGTATAGGGAGCAGATAGTACAAGTTTTAAGAGAGAGAGAGGAGAGTCGTGCTTAGGTAGGAGTGTGATCCTGCTTATCCTCCTCCTCCCAAGTGTTGGTGGGACTTACAATTTATAGTCGCTCTCTTAACAAATTTGGGCTAAGTATTAGCAACTACATAACTATTTTGGTGGAGCTCACGACTTCTCCTCAACAGGCTAGGCAGTTGTGGTGCTCTCCATGGGATTTGGTCAAATGATGACGTGAAGGTTGACTCTTTCCAAGGGGAAGAGGATAAGGCTCTTGGATGACCCTTACTCCAAGGTGGTAGAGGAAGAAAGTTGGGCGCCTGCAGAGGAAAGCTAGGCGTCTGCAAAGGAGACCTGGGTGCCTGAGAATGGCCTTTCATGCTGCTCTACTGATATAACTCGTGGAACCTGATGAACTTGACCGGAGTGTAGACTCCTTTGGGCTTGGCTAACTAGACCTCTTGGAGTTGGGTCCTTGGGCTTGTAACATGAGTTGGGTCATTGGGCTTGGCCCATCATTTGCCCCCCCCAATGCCCTACGTCCAACGGAGCTTGGAAAAGAGGGCATTTATTTGCATCTTGAGTTTTGGGTGGTGGAGACTTCCTTTGCTAGATGACTCTTCCCTTGCATGATGCATTTTTGCTTTTGGTGCACACTTGATGTCGTTTGGAGGAGGTGGAGTGAAAACTCCATTGGTGCCATGGGGGGTGGCGAAATTGGAGCTGAATCCAGTGGTCATGGAGTTCTTAGAGCTGCAAGGATTGAAGGAGGAGGAGGAAAGAGGTCCCCGCTGGCCGCCACTGCCATGGGCACGCACCAGCAGCTCGCGAGGGGGTTGTAGGCGCCTTTTTAGGCGCTTGTCTGGGCGTTCTAGTGCGGGTTTGGGCAGTTCTGGCAAGATCTCCAACCCAAGTAGGCATGCAGGGAATGTGGTGGACAGCATGGGCGAGATGGGCAGCAACTTGAGCGCCAATATGGGCTGCCTGGGCACTGATAATGCTGTCCTGGACAGTTCTGGTGCGATGAGCAACTGCCTGGGTGCTGATAATGTTGTCTTGGATAGCTTTGGTGCGATGGGCAACTACTTAGGTGCTAATAATGTTGTCATGGGCAGCTTAGGCGCGCTGGACAACAGCCTTTTTTCAGTTGGAGGTGCAGGAAACCGAGCTAGGGAGCAGCGGGGAGAGTTGGGCAACAGCCTACAGGGACAGATCTGGGCGCCACTCCAGACACTGATTTGGGCACCAGAGGTGCTGTTTTGCACAATTTAGAAGGGCCAGGCAGTACTGGGCTGCCCCGTTTAGGAGAACAGAGGAAGTCAGACACCTCTCCAGGTGCTGGGCTGCCTCGTTTGGGCGTCTTGGGTGAGCCTAGAGCTGCCTCAGGCACTTTGGGGGGGGGGGGGGGACA